>VWPW01005268.1:245151-279883 GCA_013389825.1 Crypturellus undulatus | reverse complement strand
TTTTTTTTTTTTTTTTTTAAATGTAATAGCTTCTTTAGTCATCCCAGCTGGCAGGGGTTTCCAGCGCTTCACAGCAGCAGACCTGGTATGTAGCTGTAGTGTCATTTTGTTTTCAGTTTGACTGCACTGAATTATCGATGATAGATTTAAGTTCCCCACTTGTGAGGAGGTAAATATTGAATATTTTCCATGTGCTACTCAAGGACAACATTTAGAGACGGAAAAGGTAGCATTTCACGTGGTAATTCTCTCTGTGCACAATATAGTGTAGTAGACAAGGAAGCAGAAGTCCTGCTGAGAGAGTATCAGCCACTGGAGAATCTGTTTGACACTTCTAGCCTCTCCTTTCTGCTGAAAGCCATACAGAAGTTGGAGTCTGCAGAGAGCAGACCGCTGTTGAGGTTGGGAAATGCCAGCATTAGCCTAGCATGGAGGCAACATTACCTGAGAGGCCTGGAAGCAATCCAGAAGCAAGTGAGAGTTCCTGGAGTGACACATTGCAAAGTCTTCATATGACCAGGATTATTGTAGGAGTGGGGAGGGTGTCTCTCTTAGTGTCTTTAGAGCTTGATGAACATGAGCCACTGAGCCTCAAGCAACTCTGCTTGCCAAGCTGAAGTGTAACATGGGGATGTTACACACATACCTGTTCCAGTTCCCTGGCTTATTTAATTGGGACTTATAGGGAGCAGCTAGTAGAAAGGGAGACCTGCACCCACCTGTTTGCCTTCTGGGGAAAAAAATGGCTATGAAGTGACTCTGTAGGCCTAGGCAAGGAGCCTGTGCTGTGTGAAGTAATGCATAAGCTTGGGTAAAAGCAACTGCAAGTAGGCATTCTGGATCCTGGCTGTGTTAAGGGGCCTCTCAGCAGAAGTGAAAAGGGGAACCAACTGCAAGGTAAGAAAGCATTTAGGGCAAGTCGTCATCCTGTCAGTACAGAGCTGTCTGTAGCTCAAGAGTCTGAAGTCTTTGGTAAAGATGATTGCAAAAAGGCACTCACGCCTGTTTCCAAACAGATGTGTTAAATGAGAGTTAGGTCCTCAGAGATGCAGATGAACTGTGACTTATTAAAGCTGCTGTGTGTCTAGGGTGCTTCACAGCCGGGTGCGGCTGTTGCTCTCCCTTCGGGTGTTGCTTATCCCCTGCATGTCCCTGCTGGAGTGACGCTACAGACAGCCTGTGGTAAGACTGAAAATCGAAGATCTGAAATGGTGCAGTGCCTTGAGTGTATGTGGATATTGAAAGATGGTCCCAAATATAGTAAATAAAACAAATGTGAAGGTGAAGTATAGTTGGATGGAGACAGTTCTCCTCTTCCTTTGCAGTTTGTGCTTGCAGTTGCTACCTGGAGTAACTAAACTGACAAGTTGCAATGTGTCAGTTAGGTACTTCTGCACTAAACCTTCACTTGGCTCCCCAGATGATGCCAGCCTTTGTTTTAAAAGTGCAGGCACTTTTGTTTTAAAAGATGCTGACGTCTTTGTCCTCTGAGAGAGAGTCTTTCATGTTTTAAGCAGGCAAAGACGTTTTCTGATGCTTCAGAATTAAAGATTTACTACTTTAGATAAAATCTATTTGCCTCTTTTTTTGCTTACTCTCTTTTGCTGGTGAAGTTGCCAAAGCACATTGGCTGGTAGTGCTTAGGGTGTGAGGGTTCAGTCATATGTCCCCTTCCAAAATGCTAGTCTCTGAGAAATGCATGCTGTTAGATAACCTATTTGCTTACTTTTACTTCCTAAGATTTAATATACTTCCTAAGACGTTGAGAGCTATAGACTGTTTTCATTGAATATACATATAGATACATGTATAGATTCCTCATATCCCATGGTGGATATGGAGAATGGTATAATTTTATGAAAGAGGGAACCTGGCTTTGGCACTCTAGTTCTAACATTGATAGCAGTAATAATCTTAAGAGTTCAGTGTTTGGAGTGGTTATCATACATAGAGAGGATAGATTTATTAGGAGTCTTCTGCTGTAAGAAGTGGAGATGCAGAGTGGTGTTCCTTAAGAGTGACCTGTCCCTTTATGCAGGGAATGGTTCCCTGTTTCATCTTGTAGCCTGTAGTTTCTGGAATGCCTTGGAAGCAGATTTAAAACAATTTTTTTTTTTAATCCAGTATGTCAGTCAGTGAACTGCAGGGGTCTGTAGTTTACCCTGTCTCAGCAGTGTTTAACCTCTCTCTCCACAGGGCACCTTTACAAGGTGAACGTGCCCGTTGTGGTGGCGCAGGCCCCGGGAGAGGCGCGTGTTCTGCAGCACCCGATTCAGATACTGCAGCAGCTTGGGCAGCCTGCAGTTGTGCCGGCTGGCGTCGCCTGCGTGGCGCAGGGGAGTGCTGCTGCCGGGCCGGCAGCTGCTGGGATGCTGCAGCCCCAGGAGCCGGCTGCCCGCCAGACCGCGGCGCTGCAGCCGGGCGGCGCGGGAGGACAGCGCCTGGAAAGCTCCTCAAATGCCACGCTGCTTCAGCAGCAAATTGCAGCTAATGCAACGTTGAATCAGCAGGCAAACCTGACAGGAAAACCCCAGTACAGCAATCTCCATGCAGCTGGGCTCCCTCCAGAAGCCTCTGCAGTGTGTTCTGCTGCTGAACCACTGGCAAGCAACCCAACCAACCCCCTGCCAGATGTGGAGGGGCAGCTGGACCCAGCGGCGCTGCAGCAGCAGGTGCCTGATGATCTCCTGGAGCTGCTCATCATGGGCAGCAGTCCGGACCGTGACGCTGTCCTGAAGGAGGAGAGCAGCGCTAGTGCTGCCCTCGCTGGCAAGGTGGGGCCTGGTGGGAAATGTAAATGCTGGCGTCTGGCTGAAGAGCAGGTCTCATAAAGGATGTTAAACACATCTACAAGTGACAAAGAGCCCTTTTTTTAAAAAAAGTCATTCTTTCTTGAGCTTATTTTGGATAGCAGCAATTGACTGCTTATGTTCTTGTTAGAATTTCAGTCACAGATATTGCAGACCAGAATGTCTTTGTTCTTAAACAAAACAAACAAAAGCTGCCAAAATGCTAAAAAGCAAATTAATGGGTATAATGCATTTAACTTGTGTATATATTGAGTAAAAATAAAGTGCCCTTTGAAATCTACCAGGTCATTGTGTCACTGAACTTGTAGGTGAGTTCTGGCCATAGTGGACAGATCGCTTTTGGAATGTTGCCTGTGATTAATGTTAATCCCAAATGAAGAGCAGTTAACTTGCCTTGTGAGTCCCTAGTCAGTTTGAAAAAATCTAATTTGATCAAAGTGAAAATCTGTCGGAAGGAAATGTTTCTTTAAATGATTTTAATTAACAAGCCTCTTTCTTGACTTCATCTAATCTTTGTTCCAGAAATTATTTACAGATACTTTGTGTTCACATTATCTTGCTGACTTTGAGTTTTATTGCTTATGCATGATTAAGGAAAATTTATTAAATGCAAATGAGAGTAAGTAGAAAGCATATTATGTTGCTCATCTGAACTTTAATGGTAGGATGATGTAGACTGTCAGCAGGACGGATAGAAGGTCAAAACAAAGTATTATTTTCTTGAATTAGCAAGTGTATGTGGATGTGAATTCAGTGCTACAATAAAGATTTAATGAGAAATTGGAGATGCCTGAGAGCTTAAAGCCCTCATGCTCCTGCAAATTTACTGCTTAAGAATTATAATGTTTCTATGAGCAGTAACTTAAAGGACTAAAATATTTACTCTTGTTCTCTCTCAAATTTTTGTATTTTACTTAAAGCATTTTGAGTTGATGGAGAGTGAAGATTTTTGCCTTGACTTTTATTTCCAAAATAAATACATTTTTGGGGAGGATAGCAGCTGGTTGTGTATTATCTTAATATTGGAATTGGAATTTCAATTTCAACAGTGTATAAAATCTGGCAAACTGGCTTGCTTTCTTACTGAGGAAGAATTTGACATGAATTCCAGTTGAGGTAGGTGTAAGAACAAGTTTTTGTGTGTACTCAGGGCTTACAAGTAGGCCAGGACTTGAAACTCACGAGTTAGTGTCCCAGAATTTGTTGCTGTATTAAGTAGAAAATCTGAGGTTCTGCACTGAACAATGAAAGCTGTTCACCGTTACTTCATAAGCTGCCTCTGGTCTTTTATTCCTGTCAGGTGGAATCTGCTGGGCAGATGGAACCTAATTTATGCCCAAGGAAAGAGATCTGCAGTGACACTGAAGGCATAATTCAGCTGGATGGAGCTGGCGATTTTTCTCCCGAGGAAGAAACAGAACATACAAAAGATATGGAAGAGAATGAATTCATTGGCTTTATTGGATCAGAGGATCTAAAAGTTCTGGAGGATGAAGATGAAGAAGAGGATGAGGAAGGGGACAGCCTTTCAAACACAGAGTCAAGCAGCAGTAGTGATGATAATGAAGAGCCTCAGATAGATGTGGTTGAGGAGGTAATTTGCTTTAAGCCTTGTGAAGCAAGTTGCAGTTGTTTATCAGTCTCAAATATTGAGTTGTAAAACCCACAACATCTCTGGCATATTTTGCCCAGAGAATACGTAGCTGAGCTACATACCCTGGAGGCAGGCAATACTACTGAGAAATTATTTGAGAACTCATAATGAGAAGTGTGAACAACAACAACAAAAAGTTGAGAATCTTTTGTTTATTGGATGGATTAGAATACTTAATTACTAGAATCAAAGCCCTATGGCTGAAGTCTTGACCTCAACAGAATGGAGTTTTATTATTTAAGGTCAGGATAGACATCTAGCTTTCTTTTTCTTGTGAAGAGCTACAGGGGATTGTTTGGAGAAGAGAACAATATGTGACACAAGTGCATTTGTTTCCAAGGAAAAGGCTCCTCTGAAAGACATGGGGCTCTGTCCTTGGAATCACAAGAGAGTCTGTCTGTAGAATCCTCCCTGGATGAGCAGCAGCTCATCACTGACCAAGTACTGCAAACATGTTTGCCTTTAGCTAACAGGCTGACTTAGCTCTGGCCTGTGTCTCTCTGGCTTTAGGTGCTTTTGTTCTTCAGAAGATGAGCAGGTAAAGATGCAATGTGAGCTTCAGAGTTGCTGGGTCTTGTGTGTTTTCTTTTGTGTAGTGTGTGGGGGTAACCTTTATTGTTGTATTTGCATTTAATGCCATGTATGCTCTCTGTTAATGTTGAAGAATGTTTAAAAAAAACACTAAAATACATTTTTATTATCTAGGACCCCCTAAATTCTGGTGATGATGTCAGTGAACAGGACACACCCGACTTGTTTGACACAGATAATGTGATAGTTTGTCAGTATGACAAGGTACAGTATATAAATTTTATCTTTGTTCCATAATCATTTTAAATAATGTCTTTGGCAATTTTGTGTCAGTGCCTTTTAAAGAAAATGAAATGCTTTAATTATTGAGGATTTAAATTGTTTAGCTGACAGTAATCAGAAGACTTGCTTGCTATTTTCAGAAATAAGGATAAGTAAAGGGCATATAACAGGCAGAAGAGGGCTGAATCTTGAAAAATAAAAACTTGCAACTCTGCAAATGCTTAAACACATGCTTAACTGAAGTAATAGGAGCTCCTCCATGGATATAAGCATTTTCAACTAGGAGTTAAGACCACTGAAATGGGTAATAGGAAAGAAGTGTGTCATCTTTTATATCAGATATCTTTTAAAGTACTTTCTGAGAAGATTTTTTTATTATTAACTGAAATCTGGATTTTTTCTGAAAAGCAAAACACTTAAGGAGGACAAAAGGCCCAGCCTGTGTAAATCTTTGAAGTTCTGCTTTATTTTGAACTATTGTTGAATAACTAAGTTTTTTAAAACTTTGATATTTTACTGACCATTTGTATGTCTATAGTATAAAAGCTGATAAAACAAAGTGCATACCTTATATTGAAACTAAATATGGAAAACTGTCTGATAGTGTGTGAAGAAAGTGACTTCTAAATACATTTAGAGTTAAACAGGGCTCATTTTCATGTGCCAAAACATTAGGCCTAGTTTAAGGGGTCTGTATTGTAGGAAAATTGATCTTTGTAAAAGTGTAATAGATGTTTCTGAAAACAGTTGTTTTAAATTGTAGTTATAACTACAGTTATATGTAGCTATGTATATGTAGTTATATGTGTAGAAAATTGAACTGAAATTGAGCCACAGTGATGGTCTGCACTGTGTTGACAAGGTGCTGGTACCGTAAGTTTTTAAACTTAATTTATTTAGATGTTATGAATGTGATAGGTAGTTGATGTTGTTATCAGGTCTCTTTTGTGATTAAACTAAAAAAAATCAGTTAAACTTTAAAAAATTGATACTGAGTTCAAGACTGGAACTGCCTATAGGGATTTTAATACCAGATGTTATAAACTGGCAGTTGTGGACTATTTTATTTGATTTTCATTGTATATATCAAAGCAAGAAACAAGTTATTGACTATTTATTTCTTGCACAGACTTATTTAAGTCTGGTTTAAAAAAAAAGTGAACAGTTAAAAATCTATATTATCTTACTGCCTATGAAAGGATCCTACAGGCAAAATGACTGTTCTTCCCCTGAAAATTTGTCCTGCAGTGTAGATATTTTGCAGGCTCTTTAAGAAATGGAATAGGAATATTCTTTCCTACTGCTTTGTATGAGAGTGTTTGCTCTGAGTAGTGCTTTTTTGGGCTTTGCCTTATCCCAGTGAGCTGTGCAACCAGTATTGCCCTGCTGCATGCGTGGGAAGTGGAAACTGCTGGATTTCAGCTGAGCTTCACTTGTTTGCAGGTGCAGTGTGTGTTGGGATGGAGGCAATAATCCAAATTGCTCCTTAACTCTCTTGTTATCCTTCTAGTGTTGGCACTTTGGACTGCTGCCCTTATCTGTTTTTTGGGGGTGAAGGATGGAGGGTGTCTTATATAGTTACCGATTTTGAAAGGGAAACAGGAGAACTTGAATATGACAAGATGAAGATTAATGAAGCAGTTCACTTGTAAAGGCAGGAAATTCATGATCAGCAACTGAAATCTGCTGTTGGAGTTTGTGGTCTGTTAAGAGCAACCCTGCTTAACATGTTAGAGGCTATTGGAATGTTAAAGCAAAACTAAGGTGTTTAGAGTAAGCTGTGCTTAACTGGTATGTTTTTATGCATGGTCTAATGTACGCTTTGGGTTTGCGGGGGGTGTTGATTTAACTCTTTTATCAGATACATCGAAGTAAGAACAAGTGGAAGTTTTACTTAAAAGATGGAGTGATGTGCTTTGGCGGTAAAGACTATGTTTTTGCAAAAGCCATTGGAGATGCAGAATGGTGAAACTTCACTGAAATAGGTACTGTAATGAGTGTGGACTTACTCCCTTATGAACATTCTGTGAAGCAGCTAAACACTCTCCTGTTTTGCTATTTTTCTTTAAAGAACAAACTTTAACTTGTTAAACAAAATGTGTAAAAGCTGTGCAGTTAATAATGCAAATTAAAACCCTGTATTGTTAGCTATTCAGCTGTCTTTTGCTGCTCTTTTCTGATTATTTCATTTCTTTTCCCCTAAGAAGCATAATTGAAATGAACAGCTTTAATGATTAAAATGCGGAGTTTATTAATAATTTAAGAAAAAGCTGTGGAATACTAGCTGACAATACCTAAGTAAATTCCAGCTCCTTTGGTTCTCTTTAAATTTTTAAGTGAGTGAAAGTATGACTTGCAGTATAAAACAGCTTAATTCTTGACGATTTTTCTATTGGGGAGGAAAAAGCTAACACTTGTGCAAGTTTGAGATCTGTGGCTATTTCAGCTATGCTTTTTTTTCCTTCTTTCCTCCTTTTCCCTTTCTGCATTTTTTTGTTGTTGTTGTTTGNGCTGTGGAATACTAGCTGACAATACCTAAGTAAATTCCAGCTCCTTTGGTTCTCTTTAAATTTTTAAGTGAGTGAAAGTATGACTTGCAGTATAAAACAGCTTAATTCTTGACGATTTTTCTATTGGGGAGGAAAAAGCTAACACTTGTGCAAGTTTGAGATCTGTGGCTATTTCAGCTATGCTTTTTTTTTTTTCATTTTTTTTTTTCTTTCCTTCTTTTCCCTTTCTGCATTTTTTTGTTGATGTTGTTTGCTTTCCTCAGGGCCAAGGCAAGCACTTTAGATGTAAGCTGGGAAATGTGGGTGGAAGACCTTCAGCTATGAAAATATGAGAAATACTTTTTTTTTTTACCCTCAATGTCTTCTGAGATGCAATTAGTGTGCTTTAACATTAAAATTTGGTTTATTGTCATTGTTAATGCGAGTCATTTATCCCTCCTTTAAATATCAGCTACCTTCTATGGCTGCACACCCAGATGCTGTGAGTGATGCAAACTGTGCCTAATAAAGTGTCCCCTGGTGCATTTCTGCTTGTGGGCTGTCTTTGGGGAAGCTCTGAAGTGCTCCTGGTGTCGGTGTGCACGTGCTGAGCAGTGGGAGCCGTGGCAAGAGTGGCGTGGGACACGGGAGCCCACGGGCTGCCATTGCAGGGGACTGTTCGCTAAGTGCCGTTAGGGCCTGGTATAGTGCTCCTCAGAGCAGGACTTCTGAGTCAAGGCAAAGAGATCCTTATTAAAATGCAAGTTTAGCTCAATTACTGTAGCCTGTGACAGATCAGAGTGTTTTTGATCTCAACAGTTTGCTGTGTTAATGCCTGTGCTTGCCACAGAACAGCAATACTCCTCCCTGCAGACGCAATAGGAGATCCCTAACTCCAGTTAGGGCCCCTGGTGATGCCTCAGTGAATGGCTGTCTAAAATCTCACAATGCAAAGAAGGTTTCCCCAAGATGATGAGATTGGAAAAAGAGCTGTAACTTGTATGAGAAGCTTAGCATGGATCTAAATATTTAATAAAGCCTCCTGCTTATTTACTTCCTCATTTTTGTGTGGCAGTATTTTATCTCTCATTGTTTAAAACTGGCACTTATTTCCTCAGTGGAAGATATCACTCAATTTACAGCCAAGTACAAAAAGGAAAATCCTCACACCTCTTAATACCTTTTTGCTGTTGCATGTTCATCCCTTTCCCCCAACCAGTTATAAGAGCTGTACTGTCACTATTTCCAAGACCTTTCTCCTGCACAGAGGTTTCTGATAATGTTGGGTGGAGAGGAAGGCTGTGATTGCAAGTGCTTGTCCCCTGGACCTATCATGCAGGTGAAGGTGGCAGTATCTGCTCTGGACGTTGTTTTGGCCTGCCCCAAAATGCACGTAGGTTCTTCCTTGTGCCATCTAAAGAAGCAATCCCTGAAATTATTTGAGACTCAGGACAGAAAAGCCTACAGCCTTGTTTTCGGTTTTTACAGTGTCTTTAGTTCCTTTTATAGATAAATAGCCTGAAGTAGTTTAGTTCTAAACACTAGTTTTAACTGTCTCCTTTGCTGCTTGGCACTGCTTCATCTCCCAGGTGTGTGGAGACTGCTCGTGAGCGCAGTGATGCTTGTGTGCAGAGCCTTTATACTGGCTGGGATCGTGACATGAGCCAGGAGGGTGAGAGACGTTATTTCTAGATAATGCAATTGCAAGCTAATGATAAACCAGATACTAGTACAAAGAATCGCTTTGGTTAATGCAAACCTTAAAATGCAGTGTTGTGTCTTGGCAGCCAGAGGAGTACTTTAGAACACAGATGTTTACTCCATTTCTATTAGAGACTTTAAAGTGGAAGACTTAGTTGGGAAAGAAAAATATAAAGTGACAGCAGTAAATGGCACTTATTGTGTGTGTGATGTTTTCACTGGCCATCAGGAGCTGATGTAACCACAAACTCTTACATGGCTCTATTCCTGCCTTGATTGCAGCGGGAGGAGGTATCCTATGAGCTGAGGATCTGGTCTGGGCCTCTTCACGGGTCTGGGATATCCTATACGGAGTGTGATCTAAGAAGATCAAAAGTTAGAAGCCCAAATGCAAAGCATTTGCTTTAGCCTCACTGAACCAAAAGTGGCTGTGTAGGTCTCAAACCAGCATATTTTTAACAGATGCTGTAAGCAGTCCTGTGTACCTCCTCTTTGAGGCAACGTAACTAGTCAAGAACAACAAACCCAAGGGACAGGTTGTTCTGCAGCCTGTAGCTATTGCATCCATTTTTTTTTTTTTTTTTGTCCGTGTGACAGTGAATTTTTGTTGAGGATCCAATAACTAAGGCCTTCATGCTTAGAATATCGTGCCAGGGCAGAACGTGGCCTCTTGTGTGTGTGACCGGGGCAGATCTCCTGCATAGTGGAAGCACAGACAGCTTCACAGCATTCAATGCAATCTGCAGCCTGTCACCCCTGAGATTCAGGTGAGAACTTACAGGTCTAATTCTCCAGCTTCTGTGGGTTGTTAGCTTACGGCAAGTGAGCTGCTTTAGAGTGGCAGCCTATTTGCTGGGAGCAGGATAAATATGTTGTATAACAAGCGAATGTTCAGTTCTAACTGAAATTAGGAGCGCAGGCACAAATCTGGATCTCCTTAGCATCAGGCAGAGCATAGTGAAAGACAAGATAGATTTCTATGGGAAAACAGCTGCTGAGAAGTAATTGCTCTGCTTAAACAGCTGGAAATGGGGATGGAATGCGAGTGCAGAGAAGACCTCAGTGATACCAGGAAGGGGATAGATGAATATAATGCACAATATCGTTCCTGAAGATAAAGCAAGGCAGCAGTTACCTGTCTGTGCAGGTAGCAGCCATCCTGCTGCTGTGAAGCGGCTTTTGTGAGCTGCACTTGATATGTGTGTGAGGGCACAAGATATAGAATGTATGATGGAGTACGTGGGGCAGTTGAGGTTTTGTACCTCAGTTATTTCTAGATCATATATGGTGGGGTATAGGTTAGCCTCTTTTAAAGTAAGTATATTGCCTATCCGCTCGGTGTGAGCTCTAATGTAAACTGTCAAACTGACAGTCACGAAGGTTCAGCAGGTTTCATGCTGAAACCCACTGCCTGAATGTTACTCTCTAGCTAGGTGCTGTAATTGGGAGTTTCTGCTGCTGAAATGCAGGGAGGCATCGAGTCTAGTGCCCCTTCTGTTAACCCAGCAATGCCAGCACAACTGATGGAGGGGAGAGGAAGTCATGAGAGGAGGCAGACAGGCTTTAAATACCCCAGGGAAGCACATCTGGAGAGAAAGGAGCCAGGCTGCAATCACTGCTTTGAGTAGAAGAAGCACTCGGTTAACTTCAAGAGCACATTGGAATCCAGTCAATTTGGGGAGGTGCAAAGCTCCACATTTTGACTCCTCAATAGAAGCATTTTGACTTCCATATTTACTGCTACAACAAAAGAAAAGGGAAAGATGTTCCTTTGAACCTCAGTATAGGAATGTCGTGTAAGAATTATTGTCACATTTATTCACTGCAAACCGTTCAAGGTACTCTAACAGTCACTGGAATAATGGCAGCTGATGTTGTACAGTGCGGGACCTCGGGGCACTCCAGGTTAATTTTCTTTGCAAGTCGCCTTGTCCCGCACTGCCGGGAAGGGCTTCTGGAACACCGATAGGAGCAGCAGCGCTCGTGGGCCTTTGCCGGGGCCTGCAGCGGAGCCACCGTTTTTGCAGTTGGAGGTGTAGGCGGAGAAATAGTTCATTCTGTAAAGCTCTGCGCGGCTCTTGCAGCAGCCCAGCTTGCTCAGCAGCAGAAAGAAATCCCTTCGAAAAGCTTTGGTGAAAATTGCGTACAGGAATGGGTTTGCGCAGGAGTTGACCGGGTAGAATAAAACCAGCAAAATTTTGGAGTTTGTCACTGTGATGAGGGGTACTTTAAAGGCGGCAGATATGGCAAAAAAGGAAATGGGGGCCATGCAGGTGAAATCTGTGAAGATCAGGATGGCCATTCTCTTGGCGACCTTGGTATCTTTATTGGCAGCTACCAGCTCTGGATTTTGAACGGCTATATAAATCTTAATGTAACAAGCACAGATGACAATGAAGGCTACAACATTTAACACTAAGATAATCAATATGTAGGCTTGAGAAAGAGCTGTTTCAATGTCCATGGGCAAACAAATACTGACCTTCATGTAGCTGCTGACCCCCAGCAGGGGCATCACCGCGATGCAGATGGAGAAGAGCCAGCCCCCGAGCATGATGGGCACGGCGTGCCGCAGCCGCAGCTTCCTGTCCAGCTGCATGGCGTAGGTGATGGTGTACCACCTCTCCACGGTGATCACCGTGAGCGTGTACACGGACAGCTCGCTCGCAAACACCGTGAAGAAGCCGGCCGTGCTGCAGCCGCCGCCCGTCTGCCAGTCGATGGCGTAGTTGTAATACTGGCCGCTCGTCTGCGCGTCCACGGCCGCGATGAGCAGCAGGTAAAGGCCCATGCAGAAGTCGGCGAAGGAGAGGTTGCACATGAGGAAGCGAGGCACGGTGAGCTTGTAATGGCTAGTGATCAGGACGAGGAGAACCGTGAAGTTGCCAGCAATGGCCAGGATATTTATAAACCAAATCAGGATTCTGAGAAAACTGTAGCCCAGGATGTCTTCGCAGGGATTAAATGCATCAGGTTCCGGAGTGCAGGTGAGTATCTTAGGTTGACAAAAGTCATACTCAAAATCTAAGCCAGCCATTTCGTCCTCGTTGAAAAGAGCTGAATAGCTGTAAGGAGAGGCTTCCTCATCTGTTGCAAAGGGGGCCGGGTCCTTTTCCGCAGACCACAGCGATGTGTTGTAAGAGTCATCTCTGTAACTGTTAAAAAAACAACCCCACACAGAGAGAAGTGAACTACTTGGAACTATTTGTTACACGTTGCTCACGTTCTTTTATAAAATACAACAGATGAAAGTTGTTTTAAAACGCACACTTTCTAGATGTGTTTCTCCAGAATGTTTGCACATAATGAAGCCCGGTAAGGCTGCCTTCTGCTTGCTGGCAAACCTGGAGAGCAGAAGAGGCCATAGCCATCCCCAGAAGGATCCCCTCTAAAACCTGTTTGTAAGTAAGTGCTTTATCTTGATTGCTTTCTAAGTGAGAAATGCTAAGAAATTGGATTATAAAACAAGTAGAAGCGCATGGTTAACCTGATAAAATATGCTGATGGGTATGAATATATGAAGGTTAGACTGGACACAAGGCACTGATGGGGTGAATACAGCTGAGATGGGAGAAGTGGGAAGAGGCCTGGCCGTGCTCTCCGTGTGCTGCTCCCTGCCAGCTGCTGGGCAGGTCGGGGCTGCCCAGAAGGATGAAATCAAATGCAGTATCAAAGACTAGTGCCCCCATGGTTGTTAACAAATAATGACAGGTGTTGGTCTAGCAAACGCAAAAGCAGTGAAACAGAAATGATGACTAATTACACATGCTTTTAGATGCTTAAAATAGCACTTTCTAATCTCCAGGTTATTAATAATGTGGGGCTAAGCCTACAAAAGAAAGAAAAAAAAAACATTTTAAAAGCAAGCACTTATCCTTCTGATTCCTTGCCAGAATAACTACTGATTTCACAACTAAATAATCATGAAAATCATTAGCGTTCAATAGAGGAATATCCACAGAATTAGCTGTGGGTCAATTTAAATACCTGCTTAAAGTTCCACCTCAACTGAATATGTGCATTAAATTATTTTCCTGGATCAAGATCTTAACTGGCAAATGAAGTCTGGCTGCTTCTCAGATATTCCTACTGAACCTCCCAATTGGTTCCTATGCTAGCTGCTATCTATTTGCATGAAAAAATGTCCCATGTCTTGCATCTGCTTGCTCGGCTTAAATTGGAAGAACAGGGAGTATATTTGCCCCTTTATTTACTGTTTTTTTTTTTTTTTTTTTTAAGTGATTTTTTTTTTTTTTTGAGAGGCTGTGTAAACATGCAGACCTGGGCAAGCTCTTCTTCTGTAATAATAGCCCTGGACTTTGAGCCTATTTTTATTGTGATTACCAAACTCTTTTACTTGCAGCCGTTCAGCTTCTGAATCATGACCCTTCTTCCACTGCATTGACTGCAGCTCTGTTCATGGTCTCTGCTCAGAGAATTGCTGGAATTGGGACTTAGCAAAGCAAACAGCTTCAGGACTCAGTAGATTCAGACTATTTATGCAGAACAGATGTTCAAAAGAGGCTCATCTGTAGCAGAGGGATAATTTAGGCACTGGCAATTTGCGTGAACCAACCACTCACTGGGATGTTGCTTCACTTGCCTTTACAATGTGACCTAATGCTATGGACACCTCTATGTTCTTGTCTCACCCTTTTTCTTCCCAGAAGCTCTCCTTGACAGAGGCTGTATATTCTTAGTCTTGCTGACTGCTGGCTTGCTGATTATAACCCTCAAGTGCTCACTTTTGCAACTGGGAGTAGAGCCAATAAGACTAATCAAAGGAATTGCAGGCAGAGAGCAAAGGAGAAAAGGTGATGAGAGAATCAATCCAGCTCTGGCTTTTTGAAAGGCCTAACACAACCAAATAGCCAATATAACAGGCCCCAAGAAAATCATGATTCTAATAGATCAGTTGAATTTCAGTGGTATTTGTGTTGGGATTTTGTGACTGACTTTTTCTTTCTAGATTTAGTAGTGCTCTGACCTCATGTTAGAGCTGAGGAAAAATCTCAGGATTTCCAGTTTAGCTAGAGGGAGGTACAACTGCAAATCTCTAAACTTTTTCACAAAATACTTTTTTTTGCTTTGGTTATCCAACATGGCCAACATGATTAACATTAGTTTTGATATTAGCACTTCTTGCTTGACACTGTCAAATGGAAGTGTGATGATGTGGAAAGACACAATTGAAGCAGGTAAAACAAATGTATCAAGTCATCAAAGTTCTTTTAATTCAGAAGCTCCTTTTGTATCATGGAAAACATGACACATTACCTTTTCTATTGCCAAAAATTAGCATTGTCATCTCTTCTTTGAGACACACAACTGCAGTTACCTACAAGCATAGAAAGTGTCCATGTAGGCTCTTAGCTTTCTCAGATATTGAATTATTCTTTTGAAAGACTTTTGATAATTTACCTGGGAATGACTACAATTCAAGAGATTTTTTTTTGAAACATCAAGATCACAAATCTTGATTAAATAATAGTAAAATTATCACTTTGCAACTCTTGTGACTTGAATTGTAATAGAAGACATGCTGTTCTACAAAAATGCATATACCAAACTGCAAAAATAGCAAACATGCTATTTCCAGCTTCTGGATATAGAGAGGTACTTACAATATTTCATTAGTTGTTTTCCTCATGGTGCTTTCACACTCCTTGGAGAAGTTGTCAAAAATGGAAAGCAAGGAATTTGGTCTGTAATAAGAATGAAAAGAAAGTTGATTTTCAATGTATATCTCAACCAAATTCTCAATTATATCCTGTAATATTGTAGTGAAATACTGTATTGAAATGGGACAGACTGTCAGCCACTGTAGATGGTAGCAGCTAAGCTGGCTTGCAGGGAAGCACATCTTTTCACAAGTGCAGAAAGCTGGTCTGATATTTTTTAAAAAAGGAAAAATTATTTGGGATTTGCTGATAGACTTTAAATGTAGGAAATAAAGTAATTTGTGAGGGACAAATGAAAACAGTGTATTTGCCAAAATCACTGATTTTGAAGCTTTGAAATTATGGGGCAGATACTCTTCCGGGAAATAGGTTTGTCTGACCTCTTTTCTGTGGCGGTAGAAAGATCCTGGAAAAACCCTGAGCTCTTTTGTGTATTTTTTAAGAGAATCATAGAATCATAGAACCCTTAAGGTTGGAAGGGACCTTTAGAGATCATCTAGTCCAACTCCTCTGCACATGCAGGGTCACCTAGAGCAGGTGAAACAGGGTGGCATCCAGGCAGGTTTTGAAGATCTTCAGAGAAGGAGACTCCACAACCTCTCTGGGCAGCCTGTTTCAGTGCTCTGTCACCCTCACTGTCAATAATTTTTTTCCTTAAGTTCCTGTGGAACTTTTGGTGTTTCAGTTTGTGGCCATTTCTTCTTGTTCTGTCAGTGGCCACCAATGAAGAGAGGCCAGTCCCATCCTTCTCACTGCCTCCCTTGAGGTACTTCTAGACACAGATGAGGTCCCCTCTCAGCCTCCTCTTCTCCAGGCTGAACAGGCCCAGCTCCCTCAGCCTCTCCTCACAGGGCAGATGTTCCAGGCCCCTGATCATCCTCGTGGCCCTGCGCTGGACTCTCTCCAGCAGCTCCACATCCCTCTCGTACTGGGGGGCCCAGAACTGGACACAGTGCTCCAGATGTGGCCTTACCAGGGCTGAGTAGAGGGGGACTCCTGCCCTAACAACACAATCCTTAGGTAGGCAAGTCACACATGAATTTAGTTTCCCACAAATGGCTGTCTCATATGTCTTTTCTGTTGTCTTCATTAGAGACACAAAGACTAGAAGTGTGGGATGTTCATAGCCTCAGCTAAACTCTTTTGGAGTGGCTTTGGCTGCCTAGACCCAAATGAAAGTTGATTTACTGAAACAGAAATGCTAGAAAATTACCCCCAGTTGTACACGATTGACTATCCCAAATTGGCAAATACAAAGTTCTTTCTGTGCATAGTTTCCAACTCTGAAATGGGAAAAATAGCATTATCTATTATTTGAAGGCATTGGAACTGAGCTTCTTCAGGCTTGTGTCAGGTACTTATTTTGGTAAAAGTGTAATTGAAAGCTTGCCTTTCCTACAAGGTCATCATATCATCTATGTTAAATAACCTGCGTAGCTAAAGGCTACAGGCATTTATTTAGGACAACATGCCGTTGACGCTGATGGAAATACGTTTTCCATGTGCTAGAACTCTTTTTATTTTATTTTATTTTTTTAATTGAAATATGAAGGAAAATATAAGCCTTAAGCAAACTTAGAATAATGCTCCTGTTGGCAGATACTGGGCACAGGATGACATCAATTTCTGTTCTGAAATAAGTGGAAAATAGATCGCTGGCTTTAGGAGACATCTGTTGTTTTGTGTGACGCCTTGTTATATTCCACAGCTTTCTTGTAACTGGAACAAGGATAATCAAAGTTCTGTGAGTTGAATAAAGTAGAATTGCCATTTTGGAGTTTCTGAAGTACTGTGATACAATACTGTGCTGTTTGGACTTACTTTTCTGTCCTTATATTTCTAAAAGCACAGCAGTGGCTGGGATAAGTTAAAACAGCTTCCAGGAGGTTACTGAATTTATCCAGTGGTGGCAGTCTCTTTAAAGAGTAAGATGATGTTGCGTTTAAGACTTGAATAGCCTCCAGTCCATAACTAGGCAGGGATTCCAGAGCTGTTGAAGAAATATCCCTGCAAAGTAAAAAGAATACTTTCTTTTGATACCTATAAAAACACCAACAAAGCATAAAGTTGGATATCAGTGACTCAGTTCTTCACAAAGGGCTAAATCCACAAAGCAACTTCAACATTTCATCTCCAGCACAGACATATATCCTTTCTTTTCCTGTCTGTACTCAGTTGATGCCCAGCACTGAAGACATTAAAGTTCATGGCATGCCTGACTTGGTCTCTGCTTGATACGGGTGGATTCCTGGTTCTTATGTCTAAGGTGAGCTTATGTCTAAGCCAAAAGCTTGGCCTCTTTCTGCCTATCTGTCCCAAGAATTTATTCCAGGGGGTGTTCTTGGAGCATGATGTTTAGGTAATGTGAAAGTTTCAATCAAAAGTTTAAGGGTTTTTCTATTACATCTGAATCCCAGTTAGGCAAGAAGCTGATGTTGTCCTGGGGATATTGAAACAGCCCACTCTGAGGGTTGTGTCCTAACCTCTCTTGACAGTTACTGTCCATGGATCGAGAGAAGGTTACTTAGGCCAGGGAAAGACAAATAAGGAGGATGAATATGACCCTCTAGCCATCTTTACAGTAAAAACACCCACCTGGATCTTTCCTTTGCTCTAAAGGGCAACTTTAGGTGCTTTAATTAAACAGTTATTAGTTAAAGCATATTAATTAAAACTCACAATGCTTCATGGCATTGCACTAATATCTCACTTTTTGCTTAAGGTAGGAGATCCAGTATCCATTCAAAAAAGCAAAAGCAAAAACAAAAAGCAAGGAAACAAGCAAACAAACAAACATCCTGTCTTTTCACTTAGCACAGAGGGAACACCTATAAAATCAGATAACAAACTGGTTTGGTACTTACAGAACATCTGGCCCTGTGGCCCCTCTCAAGGCATCGTTGTGTATTCTCCTGAGGTTTTTATTGTCCTTCAGAATTCTGTGGAATCAAACATTGTTAACTCTTCTACACTTTCCTGGGTTTGAGCTACATTGTCAAGTTTTACACAGCTACTGCAAAGTTTAGGAATTTATTGCACTTTAGTAATTAATAATAAATTTTATCATAACTGCATTATTCCAAAGATGATGTTTCAAGAAAAAAAAAGTAAGTACTGCAGAATCAACAACTTAGTGGCACCGAAATATGTAGCTTTCCAGTTACATAGCTTTCTAGTTAGCATTTCCATCAGGAAATACAAGATACAGCCAGCTGATCTGAATGATGAGCTTTTGACAGTATGAAATTATGGTTTACTCTTAAAGAAAAATACTGAGAAAGGAAAACATACTCACAATTGATTGAGCTTTGTCCCATTGAAAGCATGACTGTGGATATCTTCAAATCCATTTTTATATAATTTGCTGAGAATAAAAAAAAGGCATCAAGAAAACAGATTTGGAAAAATAAAAGACTATATTATTGTACATGTGTCAATTCTTAAAATTGTATATTTTTTCAGTAATTGAGAGTCTGGCTTATAAAGGACAAAGGTAACAATGGCATGTTATAGGCAAGACCAACATGCTTTTAAAATTATGATAAAATTGCAGCTTAAATTCACTAAGCACCTGGTCATTTAGATGCTTAGGAAAACTTCTGCTTATGTGCAGGATTTCCCTGCTCGGAGCAGGTCAGTGCCTGTGCTTACCTTGTACTTAGATCCCAAAACAAGATGTTTTTCCAGATAAGAGCCTTGCATGAAAAAAAATGGATGCTGGACACTTCTCTGTGAAACAAGACCTGGATTCTGTGGTTTCAGCATATGATTCTATCTTCCCACTCAGAGAGCTGCCCGGGTCAGTAGACTGGGGCTAAGCTGCGACATTTCTTTCCATCCTCCCAATGGCAGCAGTGCCAAATCGTAGACAGAAATGCAAGACTGCAAAGGCCAGAGAACGGTAAGATGGAAAGCTGTGCAGAAGGCCAGTGGGTGCTGCTGGATTGTGAATCCCCTGTGGATAGAGGGATCTTGCTACAGCCTGAGAGGTGGCCTGGCAGAGACAGGGTGACTCACTGCTAGCCCAGTGCCCAGCGAGCTGTGAGCCCTTACAGAGCAGTGCTCTGCTCAGCACGCGGCCATGCTTGAACGGTGCCCAGGAACTCAGCTGTCCCCTGTTTGCACAGGGAGACCAGGTGCCTACCCTGGTTTCTTGGCTCCCCATGGTGGGAATCTCAAGGCTGGGCCCCGCAGCACCTACACTCCAGCTCCTTTCCTTCCCTAGGAGATATAACCTATGGGTCTGATTTCACTCAGAAAAATCCATTTGCGCAACAGGTGGCCAAGTTAATGTTTCCAAAACAATTTGCATATATTTGCTTTCTTTATTATTCTGCCTCAATATAAAATTTGATGCAGTTTACAAATGCAATCTTTATCTCTACAAATGTTTTCTTGTCACTTTTTCACTTGCTTTTGGGAGGGCTAAAATTGGAAGCAGCAGTGGACTGACAATGCAGATAGTTCATCAAGTTCCAGTTCCCGGGTGGCTTTGAGTATGTGTTGATATCCACTGTGATCTTAGCAGCTTGGGGTTAACATATTGTAAGGCCAGCTGTCATCTCAGTCACACTGAAACACATATTTCATATCTATTTAAAAATATAAATCCTACACTATTTCAAATATGAATTTTACTAAAGATCACACCTCACACCTTCATATGAATGAATTTACAGTAAGTGCATTACAGTTCCAGTGCACTTTTATTTTAATACTAAATCGATGTGACAGCATTCAAATACGCTTGCTGGATATTAATAATTTCCTTAAAATTCACCGTGAGAAAGCAGTATCAATTCTCCATGCACCCTCTTCCCACATCCACATAAAAAACTAACTGTTGGAAAGAATAAATTAGCTATTAGTAGTGCAAAGTGTTACTGTAGGCTGAATTTACACCTTTATGGATTACTTGTACATTACTAGACCATGCTGCAACAGTCAGAAGTACTTCAGCTAATTACAGCTAATTACACAGGCTGGAGTTAAAGCATAGCTCTGCAACCAGGGAGCTGCTGATTAGGTAGTTCTCTTCTTCTCCTTGTGAGTTCTTTATCACAAAGTGGTAGCAGAAAAATGATTCTATTAGTTATTTCCCGACTGGGATTTAGACATTTCCATTTTATGTGTTTTGAGGTTGCAGCAAAATTTTAAGCATCTTTCTCAGTCTCTTTCTTTTTTTGCACTTTTAACAAAATCATAATTTTACTGAAGTCATTTTGAGAACTTCCTAGTAGAAAAGAGGCACAGAGGATAACATTGTGTAGGAGTGGCCTTAGGTCAGATTTATGTCCAATTCCTTTAACAATTTGGAAAGGTATTGGTTGATACACAAAAACTTGTGCACAAATTACTGTCATGCCAGCACATCAGCCTGCTGAATGAAGAACCTAATCTAGTCAACTACAGTACTTGCTCATGTGCCTGACTCATGTGCCTTGCTCATTTCTGCCTGCAGAAATATTTATTGAGTTTTGTGCTGCAGTTTTGGAAAATGAAAAAAAAAATGGAAAAAAGAAAGACTTCCAGTTTGGATGCAAGCTGCATTTTAAAAATCAGTCTGGTCTGCAAAGTTTGACTCTCCATTACTTGCCTCCAGAGTCGTGTTGGCTGCTGTAACACTCCACAGGTGGCTGGATGCTGCCCTCTGTTGTTCAGCCCTTTCTCGGATGGCCTGAACAGAGGCACATCCTGTGGAGGGGTGCTGCAGTCTGCACTTTTTGAGCATTTCTTGGTAGTAATTTTTGTGAGGCCTCATGTACTCAAAAATCCATGTAAAGTTTTTGCTCTCTCAGCAGGTGACACCTCACCTTGGCTGTCCATTTTCATACGCCTTGTATGTGGCATCTTACCATTAAGCCCACCTGTCTCACAGATGGCTGTGCAATGAATCCACTATTTGCTAAAAGGAAAGTGTCAGTGTGGACACTAATAGGCATCAAAGTAAACTGAGCAAGGGGAAATTATGGGAATAACAAGCATTGGTATTGGTATTTTGTATGAATTTATTCTCTCCCTTCCTGCTCTTCGCTAATACAAGCACACTGCTCACAAAAATCTCTTTGTAAGAAGCTTGCTGCTATCACAGATGCATGCAAAGTATTTTATTGTTGTCAAGAATTTGTCATTGCTGACAGTGGAGAACTGGGGCAGTTTTTCTTATATGATCAAGTGTGCTTTCTGCCTTTTGAGGGCTTCAGTCCAATATTGGTGCTTGTTCACTATAAAATTGCTGTTGGAAGCATACATCTTTTTTTTCATGGAGAAAAGGAAGCAGATATAAAAAGTACCAAATTCTTACATATACATTTTCTTTTAGGGTAAACTGCTGCAGAACCTCCCAAAAGGCATCTAGGGTTAGAATTCCATTTCCCAGTGATGACTGGAGAAACAAAGCACAAGTGCAGCATTTCTTTTTTAACTGCAGTGCCAGAGTAACTAACAATTGCTTCTGCAAGTCCTGCTGGGACCCTGCACACCTGAAGCTCAGCAGCTTTCCTTGTTTTAGCAGCCAAGAAGCTGGCTCGCCCTTCTAGATAAGGGTTACTCTGTTCTAGACCTGTTACTCTGGTCTATTCCTGAATGTATTAATTTATGAGACCACATCTCTGAGAGAAGGAGATAGATTTTGGCATGTAAGGTAGCTCTTGGAGTTTGTATCCAGATGACACTAGTTTTAAAAACAGCACTGTGTTGAAGATGAGGCACTTGGATTCCTTTTTCATAGTTTCTTACCTAATTTAGCCTTAAACAAAAAAACTTGCTCAGAGAGCATCCATAAAAGCTACCAGCTGAAAAACTCTCTACCTCCTAAGCATTTCAAATTTAACTTGCTTTCCAGACATCTATTCTAGAGGCATTAATTTCAAGAAGCTTATAAAGTGAAGCTGCTTTCCTCAAACAGAAGCATTACCTTCACAGATGGAACTCGAACTATGACTGTTTTACTCACAGTGTCAGTGATTCATTGTTCATCCCTTGGAAAGCATTTCGAGGTATAGTTGTCATACGCAAATTATCACAGAGCTCCCTGTGGAAAGAAAAGTATTTTTGTCAGCTGCATAGGAACAAGATGGAAAGACTAATATTGGGTTAGACTTGGTCTCTACTTACAAAATAAAATGAGCTTCTAATGAGAAGATCTGCGTCAGATCTGGAAATTCTCTTATTCCGGTATTACAAATGCTCCTAGAGAAAAGCATAATTGCCACTTACAGGAGAAAGAGTTTCAAGCCTGGAATGCACCAGGAAGCCGACTCTGCAAGTACAAAGTTAACTTTAAAGCAACATTAACTTTGCTTTACAAGGTGGGTGAAAAATACGATTTTTTAAATTCAGCTACAATTATTTTTGCAAGACATGTAGAAATTATATATGTAGCATTCTCAGGCAGTGTCCCGTAGAAGCTGTGTGTGTTGTCTCTATACTAAGCACAAAGAAGAGAATTTTATTTGCTCCTCTTTCTGAAAGCTTTATTTTAGAAATAAGCACAGAGCAGAATTAATTAGCCCATTTTACTATAGTTTTGTCCATTACTGGTCTGCCCTAGGTTAATTTATTTTTAGGCCTATTAAAAGATCTCACAACTGGTTAACTGCACATTAAAGTTATGGTAAATGAGGCATGTACTTTTAGTGTGCTGTAATGCATGAAAAGCTTCTTTTCTCTTCATACTCCTTTCTGTAATTTGTCTCCTGCTTTAGAGAAAACATATACAAGTAGAAAAAGAATAGAAATCTTTCTCACAAGTATTTTAGCCTTGGAAGGTTTCTGAATGCTCCATCCTCAATGTACAACAGATTTTTTGTGTTCAGGATTAATCTGTAATGAAAAAAATAGTTCTGTAGTTTAATCATTATATATTTGGGAGTGCAAATATATATATTTGCTAAAAAATGGCCTTATCAGAGAACAGTCAAATACAGGGTATGATAGAAGGCTCTTACATTGCTAACAGACATTCTACTGCAAGCACATTTTACAGCAGTATCAATAATAAAAACAAGTTGCAATTATTGAATAAGCAACAAAAGATGCTCCTGAATTTACACTGCTTTCTGCACTGACATTAGTCAGTTTGGGTATCTATCTGGTTTATGTGCATTTTGGCACAGTGTCCAGACTCTCTGAGACAGAATATGTTCTGTGTTTGTGGCAGGCCTAATGCAAAATAGTTCTGCTCTATCATGTTGCTTCACAAGCGCATGTACAGCACAAGCAAGCTTTCTAAACTACCACATTCAAGTTGACCCTGTATTAGGACGTACCATTTTGGATCTTTACAAAGCACAGTTCAGGTCAGGTATTTGTTAGTAGCCTCAGTGGATCTTCATACAGCCTAGAACTAGTCAGGTATCTGGGATTCAGTTCCTAGTCCAGTGGCTAACTGCACTGACAACTGCTTTGTATCTTATTCTTCTGAATCACACACGCTGAAATGAAGTCATAGTTGACTCTGAAATCCTGTGATTCTAGGCTAAAAAGGGTATGTAAAACCCTAATTGAGGATTTGTTTCACTTTGGCAGAAGAACTCATTGCTGCTGGCTCCACCATTATGGGAGCTGTCATTGCCAGGAACTCTACAAAATCTTCATCACGATGAACGTGCTTCTAACAGGTGGTCTTAGAAGTGCAGCTGAGCAAGGAACTTGAGCTCGTTGCATACCTGTGTGTGCCCTGGTCCCTGCAAGGCCATCATACCCTTTGGCAGCAACTTGACTTTTAATTATCTTAGTGATGCTCTGCCAAGCCAGGAAAGACAGGTTCTCAGATGTGTTAAACTGTTATGGCCCACAGACATTACCTGAGTGGTGACATAGCACCAGATTCCAGTTGACATTCCACTAGATTTTTGCTTAGATTTACAGAAATTGGAGATAAGTTGAAATGGAGATAAGAGTGTAAGAAATATTGTTTGCTGATGGTTCCCCTCTCAATGCAGATGCAGAAAGTGCTGCATCTGTATGATATGCAGCACTTTCTGCATATATCTGCAAGATAATCTGATGAGTCCATATCTTGGCATAAAGCACAAAGGCTCTAGTCCAGCTTCCTCTGTACATATGATTTATAGAATTCATAGGTTTTAGCATATGAAATTGCAGCAAGAGTTCAAATCCAAGAAGTACATTGAACCACCTACCCTGGTTATGCTTTGAAATTGCCCTTGAGTGCAGCTTGGGACAGTGCGAGACCTGTAGAGCATTCAAGATTCAAACATGTCTTCTTGCTAGTCTCCTGTTTCTCTAGAGGCCTTGTTTAGTTTGTTGTTTTGGAAGATAGGCAGACAACAAGCTCTCTATGAACAGGAACACATCAGGCCAAATCCTTTATTCCTTAAACCTAGCATTGATACTAGTGGGAGCTGGACACAATAAGAGCTGGACAAATCTGCACCTCTTACTTATGTGAGCAAATGTAATTCACTTATGATTAATAATAATAAAAAAGAGATTTGTCCTCACTCAATTCCATCATTTTTAAGCCAATCACTGACCATGCTTCGTGGAAAAAGCTAGTAATAATGCAGTAATAATATACTATATCAGATTTATAGTTTCCAATTTCACAAACTATTTCAGAACATTCTCCTAGTCAGTGCTCACTCTCTCAGATGCCTGCGCTGTACAGTTCAAGTTGAAAATTAGTACATGTTCTGTTTGAGTAATATTTTGGCACTCAAAAGAGGAGCTATGCATACTAAACAGATGTATTTAAATGTTGTAGGGTTTTGAAAAGTAAAACTTCAAAAAAGAAATTGACATCTTGCACTTTTTTATCTTCTGTTGTCATCTCAAATTATATTTGTGCTTAGAAGACTAGACAGTGGCATTAGAAACAGACAGAGCTCTGTTACTGCCACTGAGCTCACTGAAGGCAATGAGACTTTATACAGATGGATGTCTCTGCAAGATTTAGATCTCCAAGGCTTGACTTTATAAAGTGTTCCCTATTTTTTATGGTACTTTGGAGAGAAATGTTTCTCATCATAGGTCTAATCCAAAGCCAACTGAAGTAAGATAGGAAGACTTTGTACAGGAATACTTCTCTGCAGACTATTTAGTCCTCGGTGATCCTAAATTACAACATGAAACTTTTTTTTTTTTTTTTAGCTGATGCTTACATTTCAGACAAAGTGGGAAGGTTGTCAAATGCACTTGCTTCTATTCTTTCTAGGGAGTCGCTCTGAGAGATTTCACTGTAACAAAAAGAGGCAGACATAAAGCAATACATTAGTGGAAGAAATGCCAGAAATCAGTTTTCCATTTATATATGTTTGCTAAAAAAAAATCTTTTTTTTTGCAGCAGCAGCAGTGTCACCACAGAAATCTTGAGAACCTATTTCTGTAGGGGTTGAGAGTGATTTTTTGTGCCGTATTAACCTTTAAACATGCCAACTCTTTTTAATAACTAGCTGCATAACAGCCTATCTCCATTTTTCTCAATAAATTGTAGAACAGATATTGACTTGGGGCCAGAACTAAGATAAATAGAGTGAGTTCAAGCCTGCAAGCCTGTTGCTCATATGATTGGTCCCATTTAGTGACTCTTTCTGCATGAGCAAGAATGGAGATAATGTTTATTATTCTTCAGATGCTATTAAGACAGAGTGATTGTCGTCTACTCTACAGATGCACAATATACAAATGCACAAATTTGTATTCAGTGTGCTGAATAATTTTTGGTTTAAAATGCTATTTTCATTACATATATGCAGGCTCTTCTTCATCCTTAGAAATATCAATAAGAATTCCTTTTTTTAGGTATTGTCAGATCTTGATATACTGTTGCCCCTATTCCACATGCGTATTATAGGGCAGACAATGTTGTATACAGAGAAAAAAAAATCTACTTATTTGATGCTTGCTGAATTCCTGCCAGATTAAGATTCTAGATGTTATACAAAATTGACTCCAGAAAGTAGATGGTATACATGGATGCATTGTGCAGGGAACAAATTTTCAAAACAGAGTTTTCTCCAGACAGAATTGACTAGAAGTGTATATAGACTAACTCTAAGATTATACAACAGCAAAAAAAAAAAATCTGAACATCAGGAACACATGTACAAAATCAGAGTTAGCATTGTTAAAGTCCTGACAATATTTCTATTTGATTTATAATTACAAGAAAATAATTTCTATAGAGGTTGCACTATGATATAAAGACCTGTAGGCAACGTTGACTTGTTTTGTTCTTTTCTGGTAGGAAAGCAGAATGCATATATAAATCATATATTAAATATGTATCTATCTCTTACAGAGAAAAAAAATCATGATTTTTCCAATAATCAGAAAGGTAGATAAATTCACAGGTGGATTATTATTTTTGGTATTGCAGTAGACATCTCTGAATGAAAAATGCATGTTGAGCACACGGGCTGCTGCCTGCACGATCTTGGAAGGCTCATTGGATTAGTTTGAAATGGATTGGGCTCTAGTGATTACCCCCAGGACTTAAAGCCAAAGATTTATCCAGGTCTAGGGGCTGAATTGCTGTCCTTCCAATTGGCTCCTCCTATCTGCTACTGCCTTCCCATTCACCTCTGTCTAAATGCCTTGTGGCAGTGAGAATAATTTATCAGTTGATTTACAGTTGGTAATGAGTTGCCATATAGATGATTTAGAGATTTATAATTAAAAAGTATGCATTTTTCAAAATAACACTGAATCTCAATAAAATTATGAAGTGTTATATAGATTTACTTCAGCCAAAGACATTGATTTCTATGCTCTTAACTTGGAAATAGATTAAAAAGACACAGAAATCAATTACATTCTCTTTGTGGAAGGGAAAATGTCAATGAAGAAAACATATTCTCTGTGAAGAGGAGGTTGTGCATATAATTTGGAAAGGTTTGGCATCAAATCACACAGGTAAGAAAAAGTTTGTAGACTTATGTTGGTTTCCCATCTGAAAATGGTAAGTTCTTGTTAATCATTAGGATAAAAGTGAATGTAAGAGTACGGTGCCATTGGATTGTACTATATTTAACTGCAGTTGAATATGCAAAGATTAAGTTTATTTTGCTTTCTACTTGATAGATCTGCAGAAACACTCAAGTCTACAATTTGGTCGCTTGTGTTTAACCAATGAGCATAAAAAGCTAAATTAAACTAGTTGAATTTATTCAGGTTTTAGCATTATTTTCAAGTCCTTTCCTTCAGGAAATGCTCTACAGAAGGTTTTTCTTTTTATTCTTTTTTTTCTTGAAGAAAAATTACTTAACATTTAATGCATATTTTTACATCTGACATTCTATACTATATACTAACATCTGATATGCTTTTTATTGGTGAAGGCAAGTCTAAAAAGTGCACCTGGAATAGAAACTGGCATTGATCCTGTGGGAGTTCATCTCCTGTTCCAGATTGCACTGTTTTGTCCTTAACTTTGTTCTTTAGTGAACACCCAAGGCTAATAAAATAATATTTTTTTAAAAAGGAGGTTCAAACCTGCCGTCTTCCTGTTGGAATAATAACAGTATACAGCAAAATAGGTCAGCTAAGCCTTCTACTCTGACTCTTAGTTCCTTCCTCTCGCTTGACATTGTATCATTTTGTATCAAAGACCATGAATAATGATACAAATGTTTAAGCCTATGTTTACCTTCCAGTGATTACTCCGAATTAATTAACTGGAATTATTTCTGATGAAATTCAAACAAATAAAATGTTTGGAAGCTTCAGGTGAAAAAAACCCTAAATTATAGCTGCACAATGATTTTTATTGTATTTTGAAAATTTATTGTCATTAATAAGGCTAAAAACATGATATATTATTTTGCTTTTCTTCACAGATGTGTGCTGTTGTGGATACCAAGCTTTATCTCTCAAAGCAGAACAGTAAAAAAAAAAAATCTTATTTATTTGGGTATTACATAAATATATAATGAAAGAATACTGTACCATTCATTGTAGTGATAGCATTTTATGATAGATTCCTATAGTCTTTATCACTCAAAAATTCCTATGATCAATTATCAAACTATATCCAGTACTCTGGGATATGATTAATATTCTATTATGTTATCTTAGAAATAACATGTTTTCAAAGAACTTTTTATATTATATTGCTTAGAAGAAAAAAATTGCTATGTTTATGGTGCCCCAGTTTGTTTTCCTTTTTCACCACGAGTATGTTTTAGCAACATATTTTCAAATATTCCAAACTTAGATTATTTATGATGGGGCTTTATAATGGAATTACATACAAGAAATCAATGATAAGTCTATGGAAAACATCATCAACTTACATGATGAAGGCATCTCTAAGTCCTTCAAAGGCGTGTGAAGGGATTACTTTTACAGGAAGATGAGTAAATGATCTGCAAAATACAGAGAGAAGAAAGGATTTTAAGGCATAGGGTTCTTTTGTTAAAAAAAAAAAAAGGGCGGGGGGGGGGCACGGGGAGAGAAGAAAAAAAGTACCATTACAGTGGATAGAAAAACAAAAAGAAGTCTGTTATTATTTTAACTACAGTTCTTTGTACTTTTGGGGCCAGAGCCCTGTGATCTTTGTGAAACTTCATGAAATATTCTAAGGATATTGGGTCACTTTCAGATGTGTCCCAGCACAAAGTTGAAACTCATCACAGCCAAACTGATAATAATCATAATCTACCGGACAAATGAATAGCTAGATAGAAGTGAGCTGCTACTGAAATAGAAGTTATATACTAGCCTCAGGAATGGAGACTGCTTAAAGATAGTTCCTCAGAAAAAGCCGCTTTTACTGAAAATTTCCTGTTACAAAAGGAGTGCAAAAGAAATCCAAATCAGGCCTGATGTGTAAGTGTGTTTAAAAAATCTCATTGATGTGATTTGCTGATTACAAGCAAGACTATATTTCTCTTTTTTCTTTTTGTGATTACTCTGTCCTCACTGAAAAGTTAATGATGTGGAAGGTAGTTCTAATTTTTTAACGCTCTGCTCCACATCCCAGTACTTTTATAGGCCAAATCATCTAGCCATGACCACACTCTCCATGATAAAGGCCTTAGGAAAATATTTAACATACTTCAAGACGTTATCTTTGTGCCAACAGATAATTCTTCTGTTTTCCTTTTTAATTAATAATACCAGGAAAGAAAAAAGTTTCCCATCCTTAAAAACACTCTGTCAAGGTCTTTGCCTAAAATGTTTCCATGCTGTTTACAAACCTTACTTTTTTTCTCTATTGTCATAATCCTTTATAAGAAGAAATTTGTCTTGAATTTAAAAATCTGGATATACAACATTGTATATATCACACTGTATGTACTTTTATGACTCTATTATGGTTTGGTCACACCTGTCTTGATAGATGTGGATGTGTAGTGTGCATGCAGAAGCTTTGTTTACATCAGCACCAAAATTAAGTTATATGTCTTGAAAAATGTATTGCTGCTCAAAGGATTAAGATTTACAGAGAATCCTGCAGCAGGAATCAATTTTCTGAGTCAACAGGGAAACGACTTCAGAAAGAAAGAATAAGTAAGAGTTGGGAAATTACTGCTTCGTAACCATGGAAGCCTGAACCTCTTCCTAACTGTGGCATTAGCGATAGCAATTTGGAAAACAAGGCACACTTTTTGTGAACATGTTTACAAAAACATTATCTTCTCAAAAGGATTAGAAATGTTAGTGAAACTGCAAATAATAGAAGAAATCTTGGCTTTTGACTACATCAAAATCTCTGGCCCCAGCATCTCCTCCCTACTTGTGATGGGCTAGTGAGCAGCTGGTTATTATAAATTCCTGTGATGCCTCTCTAGGACTGATCCGCGCTGCTCAGCGAGCCTGTCCTGACTGCAGAAAGCCCATAACAGTGCTCCTAACTTAGCCACCTCAGTTATGTGATTAAATTTAAGCAGAATGAACCTGCACTTTAATATGTGAGGTAGTTAAAATGTAGGGCAGCACTTAATCCATTCTGTATTTCAAATTACTTGCCTGTTGTTTTTTAGTTCTTCTGCATTCACCACAAGGGTTGGAACTGTGAGCTCATATGCACTGAAATTACCAAGTCCCATCACACATCTCACAGGACAGCAAGAACCAGAGAAGGTAGCAATTCGTAACTGCTCTCTTAACCCTCACAATTCTGGTGTAAGCACTAATATACACTGTCACGTAGTTGAAACTGTCTTAAATTCACCTAAAAGGTGGAAGAGCACAAGTGAACAAGCACAATGTTCTCACCATTTTTCTTGCCCACTTTACCTTTGTGGCTTGTACCTTAAACCATGCCTGTGTTAAGCAGCAACATGTTCTTTAGTTGCATCATTTTATACTCCAACCATTTTGTAGAAGATACTTTGGCTTGCTGAGCCAAATCCAGCCTGTGTAAAAGCATTTAGGTTAATGGAGTCTTGTTTCCAAAGCACAGAGTAAAGTTAGGCCTTATCTCATGTGCTGAAGTCTCTGCTATTGAACATGACTGATGCTTTTGATAGCACAGAATGAAACTCAAGCGGGTCCTGGCAGGAATTAAATATTGATTTCTTTCTGATAGCAGTCAGATTGTGACACTCAGATGTTACCAGTTATTCATCTCTCAGCGCTGAGGAAGCTTTTGACAAAAAAAAAAAAAGAGAGAGAGAGAGAAAAAAAAAAAAGAACAAACTGAACAAACTGCCTTTTACAAAGCTTTTTTTAAATACATCTAACTTTTCTATGCTACCAGTCTGACTTCTGTACCCTCTCAAATGAGGGCTGCATACATTTTTAATACAAGTTACTGACACCGGCTTGAAACACTGTATTTAGTCACAGAGAGAATTCTTTTTTTCTGCTTTTAAGAAAATCTGTAATGTTTCATTTATATTTACCATATCATAACTTATATCCTTGTACAGGAGTGGCGTGTACTCCTTGTACAGAGACAGGAGTGGCTCCTAGATTTACCAGAGCTTCCCCTTGGTAATTAAAATGCTGTCTTTCCCATTAGTTCAGAGTGGGTTTTTCATAGGAAGGGTTGTTCAGCTACTATGAGGAATATCGTGGCCAGCAGAGACAGGCAAAGCCCAGACCACCTCTATTTCCCTTTCAGTGAATGTATAGATATAGCAGTAAGAGCTCTATAGAAGATGTTTATGTAGTGGTCTGTTCCGAAGAGGTACTGCCAAAAAGACATGATCATCCTCTTCTTCATACTGGGATAGAACAGAGGAAATTGGCTAAACTCGACAACAAACTATTTGTATCTGCTAAAAAATACACTTCATCTCCAGCACTGCCATATAGACTCGGTGTCCAAGAGAAGCAAACGGGAAGCCTAGATGCACAAAGACCTCAAGACTACTTGCAGCCTCACTGATCACTGATGAAGAATTAAGGTCCAATCCATTCATGCTGGTAAGATCTCTGCATTAAAGAGACTGAACACACCAAAAAAAAGAGAAAAAAAGTGATTAATTGAACTATAAATATTGGACTATAAGAATTGAACTATAATAAAAAAGACCAATGGCCATGTAGCAATGAATGTATGAATGTGTTTCTATAGCTGGGTTGGCTGTTATGTTCTAGAATTGCTATCTTGTAGGACTACCCATTTCTAAGTCTATTAAAGTGAATGCACAAGGTAGAATCTTGCTGAAAGTTGCAAAAATTGTATTCTGCTGTATCCTTGAAGTCAACTCAGAACTCAGAATATTGACTGAAAATAAGATTGAAAAGCCACCATTTTCCCTTGTATTTTTATCAGCTTCTGGAAGCAATGTAAAGTATTGACATTGATTTTTTTTAAGACTTGTATTGGGCCTTATCTCCTTGAAATGCTGAATATGATGCAGGATATTGCACACACAGCCGAAGAACACACTAGGTGATGATGGGTGACATATTACCTTCTATTAGAAGGCACTTTGGCCCTGAAATTGCATTCCTCTAGCAATCCATGGGAGCCCAATCTGACCAGAATGAAGACATCCCAGAAGTGTCTGCTTGTTCAGGCACTTGCTCAAGAGCTCCAGATTTGGAGCTTGAAATTACTCATGTGTAGCTCATTACAACGTAGAAGCCCTGCACACAAGTGCATACACTCTGGCACAACTTCACTTACCGTGAACGGAGATTTTCAAAGGGTTTTAAAGACACTAGGTATCCAATGTCAGTTACAGAATAACTGGAGTTGGATGCTTATTCATTTAGAATTTGCTAAAAAAAAGTGTACACTATGAGACCTCAAAGGAAGAAAAAAATGTTTTGTTTCAACATAGAATGGTGTATGAAAGATTAAAGTTCTGCTGAGGTTTAGAAGATGCAGAGTTGTTATAGCCAAAATGGTATACATGGGTGTCCAGATAATGGAGTTTCTGTAAATTTGTGTAACATCCAAATTAGAAACATGAGCCTGAGAAAAATGTGACCAATTCAGGACCATAAAAAACATATCATTCTGCAACCTGTTGAAGACTAATCATTTTGAAAACTCTTCCAGCAACAACATCAGAATAACTCTGGTAAATAAAACTGCTGAAATTTCCCTAGAGAACTTATGCTTGAACTGTAATAAATTATTAAAAGGAGATTTGTAAGCACTGAGCCTTATGGCATCAGGGTTTGAATTACTCAGGTATAGCTGGAGTTATATTTTTACAATTTTTTTTCTCATCCTGTCATATTGGTAACCAGGACTTCTCTGAGCTATTATGTTACAGTGGCCCCAATGTAAGAATGTGGGCACCCAAGGATGTGCTGCATTTGGTAAGAGTTAGAGCCCTGTCTATTCACACCTCCGCAAAGGTAGCAAAGTAGGAAAGCTTCCAAATGATGGCAAAAGAAGAATAGGAAAATTAGGCATAAGAAGTTGCTGAGGGCATAAGAAGGTGCTATATGAAGATCAAAGTCAGAGGTGAAGGGAAAGTAAAAGAAATAGGGTAAGAATTAAATAAAAGACCAAGACTTCCGGTACATCTGTGGGGTTAGACTACATTTGCTGCTACAGTTTTGCAGTTGTATGCTGATTTGTATGCTTTCTATTAAAAAGAAAAGCAAAGGAATAGACATTAAATTGTATATTTCCAGGTTCATTATAAATCAGGTTGCATGTGACCCAAAAGTAGGAGCCATAGCAGCTGGAGAATTTAAAACACAAGGCAGCAGGGTGTCTAGTGGTGTTCACTGTATTCAGGGCTGCTGCTAACGTAGCAAAGTCCTTTAGACGCTGCTGGCCGTACTTCAGTGATGAGATCATTTGCGCCCCTGATATCTCTGTACTATGTTTGTGTTGTGTTGCAAGCGCAGCGCTGGGGTGCTGGTTTTCCATGGGGACAGGATGCTGCAGCAGTGGTTTTATGGCTGGGGTGGTGTCCAGCTTTTGCCAGTCTTTCTGGCAGATTTGCCTGCAGCCTCTGAGTCCCGAGGGTGTTGGGTCCAACCTGCAGAAGCAGTTCTCGTTCAAGAGCAGCTGGAGGGTTATTTCAGCAGTTGCAGGCAACCGTGCCCATCATGGGAGTGCCTTCTGCCCGTGTCCCAGCTGCTAGCCAGGGCAGGTGGCGGCCAAGTTTCTAAAAACTGGCTTTGGAGAAGCAATTTGTGCTTATTTAAATTAGTATTTCTTGTTCATATTAATTCTCAAGTTGGGCAGAAAGGAGAGAGATCAGGAATAGTATCATCCCTGGGGAATTTCAAGAGCACATCAAATTTACAAACACATCCCATGAAAATGGAAAACAGCAGCTTTGTTGCAGAAAGAGGCATAATAATAAAAGCCCTGCTCATTTAGTGCACAGATAACCCAGGGATCCTAGAAATGGCAACTATGATATCTGTTGCTTGTCTAATCCCGTATTTTGACGCCATGGTTTGTAAGAGCAGTAGCGCTGTAGTTGAGCCAGCAAGAAAGACAGTAGCACTTGGTACTTGTGCATGTCAAGTATTCGGTATAGATCACGAGCTGGGAAGGTCAGCATTGGGAGGGAAGGCAGGAGAGAAAGCCCATGCTTCACTTTTGGTTTAATTTAATATCAATTCCCAGCAGGGTGTCTGGCAGAAAGATAGGACGGAGCACCCGACGGGGACCAGCCACCTGCCAAAACTCAGTGAGATTTTTACCACCGGAGTGGGAAAGAGATGAGCCATGAATTTGTCAATGAGTTGGACCTTGAAAAAGGCAGCAAGTGGGACAAATCAGGTATTTGTTGGCTTTAAAAATGCACAATCTTTGGGAAAAGAGGTTGTAAGCAGTCCAATAGATACATAAAATAAAAACAAAAAAAGAGAGAACTGACAGGGTTAAGACCAAGTATCAGCTTTTTAATCTGATTTCCTTAAAGTTATATAGACCACCACAGAGTGGTACACGAACCGCGTGTTTTCTGGAACACGAAGCGCACTTCTTGCCTTCTGCCACAGCAGGAAAAGGTCAGACAGCCCAGGCAACGGCAGCATCCCCTTTGGCGGACGGGTTTTGCAGAAGGCACCGCTCTACGCGGGGCTTTGCGCGGGCTACGCTGCCCTTCCTGAGCCGCGGTCCTCAAAGGACCCGCGCCTTCGAGGCACACGCACGGCGGCGAGCCCCGCTCCGCGCGGCGCCGGGCGCTTTCGCGCCGCAGCGGCCGTTAGGCGGCGGCGACCGTTAGGCGGCGGCGACCG
>VWPW01005268.1:0-244790 GCA_013389825.1 Crypturellus undulatus | reverse complement strand
CCCCGGCCCCCTGGCCGCAGGTGCCCGGGGCCGCCCCGGGGCCCCGCGCTCGGCCGCGGGAGCCGCGTGCTAGAGGCGGGTGGCGGGGCGCTGTTCTCGTAGCTTCCATCCTGGAGACTGCACCACTGTCTTGTCCGAGCCCGTTATTTCGTTTAGTTTTGTAAAGATCTTGCTTTCCAGAAAAGCAGCCTTCCTCTGCCTGCCGTTACAGAGGAGCAGAGCCCAAGGCCTCTCTTTGCGGAGTGGAAGGTTTCCTTGGATTTTCATGGGCTTCAGCAAGTTGGCTCCCCATGGCCCAATCCTACGGAGCTTGTGAGCACGAGGAGTTGCCAGATACATCTGCGAGCCACTTGCATCAGCACAAAGCACACCCCGAGCTCTGCTGCGTGAGGCTCTGTTGCAAAACAGGAGCCATAAAGCAGCCAAGATACTGGCCCTGGAAACTAAGTTGTCTGGTTATTAACTATTTTTACAGTTTGCAGTGGGGGGAAATAGGTTGTGTTTTCCTTAACAGGGAAACTGTTATTGTACTCATGCAGAGGCCTTGTTAGTGGAGGGCAGCATCTGGGATACAGGTGTCCTTGTCAAACACTCTTTACGGATCCACATGCAGTTGAAGGATTGTAATTTGCCTGTTGAGTGATCAGAGAGGCATTTCAGGGTGTACGTCTAGTTAGTATATGATCATTTTTGCCATTTGCATGAAAGAAGTGACCGTGTTCTCAAGACCACTCATCTTCACAAAGGTCCATTCATTTATAAGTGGCTGTTTTGCACATAACTATAACTATTGCTGTTGTTGTTGTTATTTATTACTGCTATTATAGCTTCTGGAAGCTGTAGTCAGAAACCAGAACCCTTTTTATGGCCAGCAATGAAGCAACTCACAGTAAAAAGACAATCTCTCTTGACAGAAGCACTAACAAACTAAGCATGAGAGTATGCGTGCATTATCCAGAGCTACTCTGCAAGCTATTTCCTTCAAGTATGCACAAGAAGAAGTCAAGAGAAAGGAGGAAATGCTCTAGCATGGCACAGTTTTGGCTAACAGAGCATTTTTCTAACTGTAGCTTTACACGGCATGAGTTATAATTCAGGCCTTCTACAGGGTTTGGGCTAAAGGCGAGACAGGCAGGGGATATATGAGACTTGCAGGGTCTCCTCCAGACTGACCTCAGCAGCGTGACNGCTAACAGAGCATTTTTCTAACTGTAGCTTTACACGGCATGAGTTATAATTCAGGCCTTCTACAGGCTAAAGGTGTTTAGGGCTAAAGGCGAGACAGGCATGGGGTGTATGAGACTTGCAGGGTCTGGGGGGTCCTGACATTCTCAGCGTTGGCTGAGAAGTGGATGGGGGTAGCAAGAGGTAACTAACTCCTGCAGACTGACCTCACCAGCGTGACTAGTGTTGATCCACAGCAGGAAATGCCGTCAAATTTTGTGCCCTAAGCTAGGGTTGCAAAGCCTCGCATGTCATCTCTCTTGAGGGTACCACCATCCGCTCAACCCTTCCTCCTGCAGAATCGTTCACTCCATTTTAATTGATAGTGATAGTAACTTTTATTCTGACCTTGCGATGGTTTTGAAGTGCCTCTATCACTTTATTCTGCTATGCTTGGCATACTTCTTTTTCTCCACCATTACAGCAGGGTTATTCTGATGGATGGTCTGCTTAATACCACTTAGCATGTGGTTTTATGCTGATCCATAGTGCTCCTCCCCCCACAACCCTCTTGCCTTTGAAGTCAAAGAAAGTTTAGGGGTCATGAAGGCAAGGGTAAAAAACATAGGGTAATGCTGTGTCCTTCCAAGGATCTGTTCATGTGAAATGCTGTCATTTCCTTGAGGACTGTCTTTATGCTACTGCATAAAGACTCTCTGAGCTGTCTGTGTTGTAGTAAAAATTTTAAGAAAAAAAAGTCTTTATTTCTGCTCAAAAGGCACAGTCATTAGGAAACCTTGCACATTTTATCTTCGGTTATATTTACCCCAAATCAATTATGCATCATTGTAGGCAGATATACACAGAGGTTTTGCCTATACATGACTCGGTAACTACACTTACAGGTAAGTGTACAACTACATTTATGTGTAGTTATCTAATCATAATGAATTGTGCTACATATATTTTGCAGTTCAGGGAACCATGCTTGGTAGCACTTAAGCAGGACTGTAACTTTGATGAAATGTTAAAGTCTCACTGAAGTCGCAGAGAATTAAAGATGTGCTTTGCTCAAGCACTGGTCTGCACAGGTCTGCTTCTCTGAATCCTTGCTTCAAGGCCAGTTTACTCAAGTGTGTGTGAGCCTTCCTGCACATGGCAATTGCACAAGTGATAACAGTCATGAGGGCTACAGCTGCAGCAGTTGTAGATTTGTTCTGTGTGGCTCACTCTCTGCCAAAAAATGTAAACAGGAAAGTCCTGCAGTCCTTACCCCATCAAATCTCCTATTGATCTGAAATGTAGGGTTGACAGAGCAAGGACTGATAGATTGGCTCAGGAACAAGATTCCTCACTCTGAAATCTTACAGTAGTTTGAGAACCTGCCTTCTTTGCAACCTGAGTTGCTGTGGAGCAACTCAATTTGCTGTCATAGTAGGTCCAAATTAGGCCAATTGTTCTGATTGACTACTTTTTTCTCTCTCCATGTGTTAACCTTAACACGCCTATTTACAGTTCCTTGGAGAAACAGTACCATCAGAATACTCTCATGTAGAAAAAGATTGCTTTTGAGATGCAGAACATAGCTAATTACAGTGTTAAAATTAGCTGAATGCCCTTAACAGTGTCCGAGGGGGGAAATCACAGGGCAGCATCTGCTCTGCCATATGCTTTTCTGGTTTCCAGAAGATAATGGTGGGCATGTACACTGCAGCGCATTGTGCTCACTGCCTGCACAGCAGAGCAGCCCACAGATGTTCCAGCATTTCTTCAACCCAGACCTTGTCAGAAATGTATGCTGCTGCATTCATCTGTCATGATGAATTAGGTTTTCTTGGCTTCAAACTCTGTCATGCAGACTTATGATGGTGCAGTGGTAATTTCTGTCCTGTTCTTCCTGAGTACATAACTTCATCCTAAGGGTGGGTGTCTTACCAAGTACAGTTTAGAGGTAACAGCCAGTATGGCATGACACATGTTTGGGCTCAGCTCTGAGGTGATTCAGATTGTTCACTGGACTACTATCTGCATTTTTTTACTGTGATAATAGAAAAGCTCTTCTGTGTGCTATTTAATGAACTAAACCTAAAATGACTCACTATTTTCTATCCTGCAGATCAACCTTGCCTTGTCCAAAACATCCTGGAACAGTTTTTGCAACCTTGTGAATATACTACTCTACATTCTGAACTATGGTAATTACAGTTGTTTTACAGCTGGGGATAATTCAGTCAGCTTCTTAGTTATTACTTCAAATTTAATACAAACCACCTGCTCTTTCTATCATTTTTGAATGTATTTCACATTCTTTTTCCTTAACCTAAGAGTCCAATAAGAAATGTATTTATGAAGGCATTATTAAAAAGACATGTCATTACAGTCATAAAAGAAACGAGTAGTAACTACTTTGAATCAGATCCATCCTTCTAAGTGCTGATTAGCAGGAGAGTTTGTTTGTAGAAAGCCAATCTCGGTTAGTTAGCCAGTTACATAATTACCGATTCTCTCTTCCCAGTTTGTTTGGCGTGCTCGTGATCTGGGGCAACTCCAGGCAAAAACGTTACTAAACTTTTGGGAAAGGTTTTGACCAGAGCACATAAACCTGGGGCTTACCTCCAGTAAACCCAAGAGGAAAAAGGCTGAGAGAGAAAAAGCCCTTTACTCCACAAGCACTTGGAGAAGAGGCTAGCTCTGGTGGTGTATTTGTATCTAATTAGCACAGGGTGTAGTACTGCCCGAGGGCATTATATGTTCTCATTGTGTAGCTAGAGCCCAAAGTTCTTCATGAAGAAGGTGTCCTATGGTAAGTGCACATCTTCACGAGTGCACACAATGGTTGGTGAACCTCGTGTGTTCTTATTGAAGGATTTGAATGCCACAGAGTTGACCCTGGAGCCAGCTCGATGGAAACAGAGCTGCCTTGGTGGGTGGGGATTTTACTCAGGCTGTGATGTTCTTTAATTGACATACCAGATAGATAGATTTTACTTGCTGGCACATGTAGGTGAACATGCAGCTGCAGATGTTAAATGTGACAGGTGTGCTTCCTTGTTTTCAAGAATTCTTGAGGGGGGAAGAAATTGAAAATACAGCCCCCAAACTTATATACACTATGGACTAAAACTTGAAGAGTAGATAGGGTTTGAAGGAGAATGAGTGTAAGTTTTATTCAGTAGGCAGCATAAATCCTAGGCCTTGTTACAGTACTCCATCTGTCATTTGGGTCATGAATCAAATAACTGAGTACTGGTGTATTTTTAAGCCCCTCTTCTGGAGACTTTATTTCCTGTTCTTATTTATCAACTGCTTATGTTGTCTCAAAATGCTCAGAGGCAAGTACAGCCATTGTCGATCAGGACTTAGCCTGATTCTTCTCTCATTTTTACTGTATGTTATACACTGATTCAAAAATTGTTTTAAAATACTTTATAGCCATCATGAGAGAAGCCCACTACTTCTGCATATGTATTTAATGCTTACTACATTGAATTCAGGAAGAAGGGATTATTAAAAGTCCTAAAAGCTGTCTCTTTATCAGAAACTTAAAATCACTCCAAGGGAAATGAAATCTGTTTTTGCTTAGCTGCTATAATTTAAGAACCAAATTCTGCTCTCGTTTATAATGGCATAAATTTGAATTCAATTGAACTCTGGATTAGCACTGCTGAAAATGAGATCAAAGTGTGCCTTCAGAAGTTCAGAAGGTAAGAAGCAGTTTTGCATCTGGTCTTCATATTATCTATATGTATGCTCTCCTACTGAGTCTATGATTTGGTACTTGTCCCTGGAAAAAATCTATGGCACATTTGATCTTTTTTTATGGTCCTGATTCTAACACTAGATGCATCAAGATTGGTGAAATTCTGTTTTTTATACTGTTTCTATACTGTGCCATTCCTATACTGTTCCTATACTTTACCATTCAAATACTGTGTGAAAAATAATGACACACTGTATAGATTCTGAGATGTTGGTTCAAATATTCAATGGACTTTCAAGTTCAAAGGGAATTGCAATGACCATCTAGTTTGTACATAACATAGGCCAGTTGGTATGATGCTAACAATGTAGAGATCGACAGCAGAGAGTCTAAAAAGAATGCAGTAATTTCAATAATGAAATAGTAGTTTAATAGTTAATAAAAGTTCATTAATAATAATGATTGTTCACATTATGTAGATACAAATCCGAAGTACCCATACCATATTGTTTAAAAAATACTATTTCTAAACTTTGTGAAGTTAATTGGGAAGAGGTTAATACATGTTTGTTTTTCCTAGGTGTTAAGTAGAAGTTCTTGAGATGGGCAAATGTAGACTTATAAGGGAAAAATAATTCCAAATCTTAGTGTTTGTTTCAAAAGGAATATTAGTAGCCATCATCAGCTTGTTCACTTTCTTGTTTCTTCCACTGACACCCAGGAGGGTTACATTATTTCAAGGCCAGTATTTCCAAGGGTGATTCTCTCCAAGGGTGCAGGACGTTGTGTAATTGGCCATCGGTCAGAAAATGCTTTTGTACTGATAAAGTATGTAGGAATGCTGCCTGCTTGTCCTTATATGACTTGGAAGATATACAGCTTTTTCCCAACTCAGCATCAACTCAATGAAGTTTGTGGTGTATTTAGGTAATGAACTAGAGCAGGCAATATGTTTATGGAGAATATGTGTGCCTTGCTTTGTGAGACCGAAGTCCAGAAAAGAGAATAGGGACTACTATCTGGACAAACAGACCATGCCTCTGAAAATACTAGAAAGTGCCTAGCAACCTTGTAGAGGAGATATTAAGTAGTAAACCCTTTTATTCATCAGTAACACAAATAAAAGAAAAAATGAAAGACAGTCTTGGTTTACACTCGTGAGATCAGAATCAAATTCTAAAGAACTGGCAGAGTTCTATCATATTCAACCTCATACCTCTTTCTTCAGTCGTGCTTTACTGATATGACTGGTAACCATACTGGTATGGCTAGTGTAAGGATTGGGAACGAGCATATGAGATGACTGAACCCAGTCCTGCCTGGGTCCAGCTGTGAAGTGTTTGTGCAAAAGCCAGTAGAGTCACCTGAAGGTTCCCAAATGTCTGTGCCTAGCTTTTAGCTACCTGATTTCACAGTAGGAGCCATCTCCAAAGCTTGGTGGGTAAGCTTCTTGTAAAGCTTGTGGAAAAAAACCAGACACCTCAGAAACAGTAATCCCAAATTCTGCAAGCTGAACAATGAGTAGTCCAGAGCAAGCCAAGGACTTTGGAGCAAAACTGGGAATGCAAAGCCCTGCTCACACAGGAATGGGAGACAGCAGCCTCCATGTAAGATCCAGTTGCAAGTGCCTATATACGTGTGACCAGAAGAAACTCAGCAATGTTCTTGTTTTTAGAGCATTTTCGGAGAAAGTACCTCTGCCTGGCAAGGGCAGCCCAGGGTTTAGTGTTCTTCCTGCTGGAAGCTTGTATGAATCCCTGTTTCCCCGTGTCTAGGTGAGTGGTGTAGCTCCTGGAGGCAGCTTGTACCGGTAACCTTGTAAGCTGCTGTCATCGAAGCTGTGTGGAGAGGAAGGTAAGAGTTAAAATTTCTTTTTGTGCCTTAAGTTTGTGCAGCTTTTGGCTGTACTCAATTTTCTTATAGTTTCTGACTCCTCAGATTAGTGGTCCTTGCTGATATGGCAATTTCCCCTCCTTGTATTTGTTAGCTTATTGACATCCCTTTGAGACATATGTCCCTTTATGTCTGAAACACTTCGTTGTGTCTTGTGTGCTTTGGATGGAAATTCCAGATATTTATTTATTCAAGGATGAAGAAAAACCTTTTGCTAGAATTCCTGCTCCTTCTACTCCATCTGACTTTACTGTTCCCTTCAGTTTCTCAAGAGTTTACACAGTTGAAGCTGAGAGCCTTTGGTATGGACCTTCTGTATCCTTTCTTACCACAAAAGGAGGACTGGATTCCTTGCTCTGGGGTTATTTTCTGCGAAGACCCCTCGCATGGTTGCCCTTGTCAACTGGCAGGGAAATGGTGAGCCAGGTAACTGCAAAATGTGTGTCAACAGAGTTTCCGTCATGAACTCTTGGAACTCGATGGCAAAACTTTGCTGCTACAGGATTGTTAGAGCTGTATAGTAATATGGTAACAGCTCTAGAATTATTTCGCAGCTCTTTAGTGGCATTCACGTTTATGTTTACTCAATATGTGCATAAACAAGCCAGGACTGGCCCCATTATGTTGGTGTTTTAACGGGACGGTGGTGGCTGCTGGAGTGGCAGCCTAGAGATGGACACTAGAGGGTGCTCGGATTGTTTGGAGTCACCACCCCTGCCCTGTGCCGAGCAAGTGCCCCACCGGTACAAGTCTCATCGCACTCATTTTACCACTAAACTTGGTTGCTAGTGCCAGAATTGTCTTTCAATGTGAGTCGAAAGAACCTAAAGGGGGGGCCCTGGGTAACGACTCAAGTCACTAAAGCTAATGGAAAAGGGCCATAGTGGCATTTTTGTGCAGCATCTCTATAGATTTTTTTTTCTGTCTTCTTCCCCCGGATTGGGACTCTCAGTGCCTGCGTTTCTATATTAGTTTGGGTCTGTCCCACTGCCTCTGTTGCTTGCCCTCCTCTCCAGATGCTGGGCCTCGGCGGCCGCTGGCGCACAAAGCTCCTGTTCCTGCCCCAGCAGCAGTCCTGGTGCCGGCTCCAGCCGAGCTCCCCTCGCTGCACCTCCCAACAGACTCCCTGCCCGGCCGGCTGCCCGCAGGCCGGAGAGCGCTGCCCCGCCGTCCCTGAAGGCCAGGTGCCTCTGGGACTCTTCTCTCACTGCTTGCACAGCCAATGCAGCTTCCTTTCTTACTGCTCTCAGTCTTAGCTTCTTTTTCCCTGGCTTATAAAGCTAAGAACAGCTGATGCCGGCTTGGTTTTCTCACCATTTGATGCAGGAGGAGTGTGAGCGCACGATGGGGAGCTGGAAGCAGATTTTGCCTAGCCAGCCAGTGCTCGCTGCATGCCCAAATCACATAGCGAGCACCGCTGGGCTCGACTCTGCTATCTCCACCTTGTTCCTTGTGGTTCAAAGTAAATGTTAGACTCTTCATGTGGCTGCCAGAGTGAGAGCGTTTTCCGGAAGAAAAAGGAAGTAGGAGAATGTGGATGAGTGAGAGAAATGCCAGAAAGAAATTTCGTGCGGCTTTTGCTAGTTTCCGTTCCCTTCTCACTCTCGGGTGTGTTGTGTCCTCCCTGGGGGGGTGCTGGCTGCAGTGTCCTAATGTATCCCTTTTTTTATGAGGGCACTTTATAGCATGGGTGCTGGATGTGGGGCCAGGTTCTGTCAGTATGGCATGTCAGTTTAAGCATATTTTTTTTGTCTGATTTTGCTTAAAATAAATAGGAATAGGCGGGCATTGCTTTTGAGTTTGTATGCAACTGCTTCAGCCCCCTCAGGTGAAAATTCATTAACACTTCTTGCTTGTGAAGAATACAGTGTAGAGGTCAAGATAGCCTCTTTTCACACCTTTCCTCATTATTTTTGAGCATGTATTGTTTGGATGAGCAATTGAAAAAATGGAAGAAAAAAGAATGTGTATTACCTCGGGGTGGAGGGGGAAAAAACTTAAAATCTTTGATTGCTTTGAGAACCTTACAATACAATTTAGTCCTTTTTTTAAAAATAAAGGGACAAGAAAAACATTTAATCCTCCTGAGGTCTCTATGAGAGCCATTTGTACACATTTACCTTCTTCTAGGGTAATTAAGGGCCTCAGAACAGAAACAAGGGCAAATATTTGAATTTGTAATGAATAAAAACTAAAAAAAAAAAAAGTAGTGATTTGGATTTGAAACTACTTAAACTTATAATTTGATTATTTATTAAGAGAGGAATAATCTAACAACAATAAGTGATTACCTTTATTCATCACTGATGTCTAGGAAGTCTTCCAGAGACTGAAATTGCAAGGATGTTAAAAACCTCCTAAAAGGTAAGCTTAACATGCCAATAGTACTGGAGATTAGCTATCTGCATTAATCCCACTGAGTTTAAAGGGAGAAATGGCATAAGTACAGCTACTTGCTTGTGGAATAAGGTGTCCTGTCTTGCAAAGATCTGCTAAGTAAGTATTTGCTATAACTTCTACTCTGCTGGAGGTGTCTCCTCTTCTACTCCTTCCTTCTCCCCAGGAATCTCAGATAAAGCAGTCAAATCCATCTTTTATAGCCCCATATATTTCTCTGTGTTCAGTTACTCTAAATTTACATAGCTGTGACAGGGTGGAACATGTCCCAGAGGGTAGTCAAACATCAATCTACAGATCTAATTTACCATAATATATTAAACTGATATAATTTGGATGTGAAAAAAAAAATGAATTATGAGTAGGGAAGGAGACTTCCCTTTGAGCAGCAGCTTTTTCAGTACTAGTTTAAGCTACACGATTGATGCCAAACAGCATCTAACTAGGCTGTCCTTGTGCCAAATCTGAGGCACTCCGTCTACTCTGCCTAATGCCTTGGCATGCTCCTGGAGAGCACAGGGGAGTCAAATATGGCAGTATTTTGCTTGCACGGTTTACAAAAGGTGCAATGGAAAGACCTTTCTGTCATCTTTCAAGATTGGATGATGTGGACCTGATGTGATCCAATTTCCAAAGAACCCATTTTGTGTGAGAGCTTTATTAGCATAGATGATACATAATTGCAGAGGACAGACAGTATGGTCAGATCTGTATGTTAACTGGAGGATGCAACTTTTGCTTCAGCCACGGTCTGACTGGGGTACTGACCAACACTTGAAAATATGCCAAGTGTAGTTAATTCCCACTGAAATCCATCAAACTTGATAGCCCAAGCCTTAGGTTTATCTGAAACAGAAGAGTTTTTTGATGTCTCACAATAATTACAGTATGTCCAAATGAAAAACAGGTTCAAACTGAATACCTAATTTCCTCTGCTTTTTGCTCCTTCATCAACAATAACCCTGTAGAATAGGATGCAAACTTTGTGGCTTGGGAGGGTCATTAGATATAGTTAGCTTTTCAAAGAGCGAGCAATGCATAGAGCAAGAAATATGAGGACATTCTATAAAATGGGAATAATCAAGTTTCAAAATTCTAATAACTCCTACCACTCACTACCTCTGAATTTTAATTTTGATCCTATTGCTATTCAAATCAGTGGTTAGAGGAGTTGGAGGAAAACAGAAAAAGCATTAGCCCCCATCATTCCCAAACCCCTCTCCTACAGTAAAGACCCCAAATTCATAGCTAGAAGAGCAGACGTTCCTGAAGTCTTCCAAATATACATTTGTTGCTTCCACAATACTGTTAGGATGAATCCAACATTAGCAATGCCTAAATAAGAGGAAGAACATCAGTAAACTTTATGTAGTGCTTTTACGTTACTGAAAACGAAGACCTGAGGCACGTAGCATCTGTGTCACTCACATAACTCAGACTTCCTCTGTGCTTTTATGATCATTTAATCACTGTTCCATCCTTCCTTTACAAGAGTAAATATTAATTTATGTGTGAGCTGATACTTTGTGTGCTCAGCTATGCACCTGCAGGCACTGATGAGGCAACTAGGAGCAATTCAGTAGCTGAATATGTTGTATTGTAGCCGTGTCTTCAGATGTAGCATCTTGATCTTCATGTTCACAACTTCCCTGTTTGCTTTTTTGGATTAAGAAGCTACCATTTAGATAATCTCTAATAATTTCCTTCTCAGTAGGCCACATTCTTAAGTCACTACTCAGGGATGCTTTCATTTGAGTTTTTGTGTGGGCGAAACCTCCACTGATGCCAATGATACACTTGCCCAAATAAATTTTCAGGAATGGCCAACTCTGAATATTTGTCTGCAGTAGTAATTTCTTGCAAACTGTCTTCTGCATAGACTTCTGCATGTTCTGTAGTAGCAAAATATATAAATGTAAGAAATAATTCTGCACCTCTACAGCCTCAATTCTTTTGAGTCTGTTTCAGATTTCAATCTTATTCACACTTTAAACTGAAATAGTTAGTAGTTAAAGCATGAGTGAGATTATACTTATACATTATGCCTTAATGTTACCACTCTTGCATTAAGAAAATCTCAAGTTTTTCTTGAGTTACACACTAATCCTCATGTAAGACAACATTTATGATGCATGTGAATTTAGATATATCCAAATCAATTCTAAAATTCAGTAAGAGGGGAGGCTGTAATTTCTTCTCCTTGACTCAGTTTATTTTTTTTTGCCTTTAAATATTGTCATAATATGAAAGTTGCAGATGAAGGCAAAAGTTTTTTCCTTTTAAATTGCCTATAGAGAATGCAATGTAACATGCCATAATGTAACATGCTGTAATTAGGGGAAGGCAAGACTGGTTTGCATAAACTCTTGATGAATATTGTCATAGCAAATTAAATCTGATTTAGTGCTTTAAGCCAAAGAAATATTTGCATAGCTAATGAAACTGATTAACTTTAGAATTAATTTGCAATGTTTAGTCATACAGCTTAAACCTAAAGTGATGTCAGTAATGTGCTGATTATTATTAGTACTTGAGATAATCAGCCTTGCGAGATGATTAAATGTAAATACCTAGTTTTAAAAAAAAAGTTGGTTCAGGTTAATAAACAATTTCAAATAGAAAAAAAGCCTCATGATGATAAAGTGAAATCTAGGAGTGTTAACTGTACAAGTAGAAATTAAGTGGGGAAAGCACAGCTTCCCTTGTGCTGATGAAAATGGGTGAAAAGCTTCCTTTTTACTTTCCTTTGGTTTGCTAATGATTTCATTATGATCTGTATTGCCCTCTTGTCAGGAACACTAATTGTGTGCTTAGCAGCCAGCGTTCCTCCGGCTGTACAAACAGATCTGGGTGCGCTAATTGGAATACAGCCTGGGAAACAAGGAGCAGTCACATCATGAAGAGAAGAGAGCAAATCATTTGTGGGTCAGCATCTGTGTGCATACAGCAGGTGCTTTGGTTCACCATCAGTTTATCCTTTTTTCCCCTCACGCGCCCCCAGGCCTTGGGGCAAAATCTTTGGATGGGGCTTCAAAAAGGCCCATGGGTAATAACATAATCATAAAATACCTCTTCTTATCCCCTCCTCTGAAGGTTCAGCCAGTCTCTAGAATGACTTAGAACAGGTAAGGGTTGTGCTGCATTATACCAGCTTAGAATAGTTTTAATGTGATTTCTCTGAAGTTTGCTAATTCTGTAGCCATATTCTGGGCTCAGTAAGCATGTCTGATCATGGTGCTAGGGATTGGCTCAGTACAGGTGCCTCACTTAACACAAGCTGTGGATTCCCTATGTCAGGGTTATCCTTTTTGTCTTCTTATGGCGGGTGATTCATCTCTTTGGCACTAGGTAAGGGGATGAAGCTAGCAGAAAGAATCTGGCCCTTAAGTTTCTGGATGTCTGTGTCAGACTCATAAATCTGTTTTTATTTTCCAGAATAAAGTTTTCGTGTTATGCAAGAAGAGTAAAATTCTGAACCTAAATCTGATCTTCAGGCCATTATATAACAGTGCTGTTTAGTGTATAAAATCACCAGTGAGAGATTTTTGTTCACTTGTTTCTAGGTTTTCATGGGGTTAGATTTGGGTTGAACTTTTTCTACTCAGTTACACTAATGTAAGTATCCATTAAATGAATGTCCAAATTAATCTTCATATAGCTGTATAGGTGTGAGAAGAATTTGACCCAGAGGCTCATCAGTTCCCTCCCCACTGCTGCACTTTTTATTTTTTTGCCTGTAAATTATGAAAAGAACTATAACTTACAATAGCTTTTTATCCCAGGATTGTATTGTCTGAAGCCTTTTTAGGCAGTCAGAACCTGTATGAGTCACTTTTCAGTGCGAGCTTCTGCAGGCTGTTGCTCAGGATAGGTGGGCCACAGAGCTCAGAACCAACACAGAGCACTCGAGGTGCAGACAGATGTTCTCTTGGGGAGCTGGCTAGAGCTGGTAAAGACGTCACGTTCGGCCAGCCGATCATTGTGGCTGGTGTGCTGGACCTACAGCTCTCGCTTGGCAGGCCACGTAAAGGATCGTGTGATCTTTCCTCATTCACTTCAGTATGAGGCTGTAAGCTCATACGTGGCCAAGGAAATGTTAATGGTCATATGATCTCCTTTGCTTACTCTGTTTTAAAAGAGGAGATGGAACCTGGCAGCACGACTGTAATAACAAATGCGCAGTGGTGCACACGTAAAACAGTGGCAGTTTACCCTGTGTCTGGTCCTCATCTACCTGCATCATGTGCTGCTAGGGGTCCTCATCATGTTGATGTCTCCTTAATGCCCGAGCAGCCCGGTCGCATCGCTCTGTTGCCTTCCCACCGTGTGGAATTCTCCCCCACACCCTTTTGTATCGCTAGGTTTTCAGTTGGGATCATTTTGACCTGACTTTCTCCTTTGACTCCTTAACACCAAGTTTTGCAATGCCTGTGTGCTATAAAGCTATCTCTGTTATGGCTGGTGAAGCCACAAGAAAAAGACTAAATTTAACTAAACTCTGCGCAACCATTCTTGCATAATATTGCAGGATACTGCCACTCATTATGATGTCTCTGGAACTCTTCCCTATAGGATAACATCCCTATTTCTCCGTAATTTATTAGGATCCATTGCTGACAGTGCCTAAACTGCATAAACATGGGTTGTCTAGACACAACAGTAAGTTATGCAACCCTGTCATCTTCATAACTTAACAGGGTCTCTGATTCCCTGCTGTATCATACAGATAGGCTTCTTGCTCACTATATGATCCTTTAGAGGTGGCAGTACTATCTTCCCAGATAATGTGAATGCATTCATGGGAAGTTTCAGGAACTGATGTTTCTGTTTGCTGCTTTTTTCCCCCCCTCCTAAAAATATGTGAGAAGTGAAGAGTGACTTGTAGCTGAATAATGAAAGGAAGGTGTATCCTATCTCACAGGAGGTTAATGCTGTGTTGTTGGGGCTGCAGAATGCAAAGGATCTTAATTGCACATCTCAAGTTCTTATTTATTCCACTGACTGACTGAGTGATAATCCTAGTAACTGAATTTTCAATTCTGCTCTTTGTAGCCTGTAATGCCTGCACGCGAGCAGCAGTTACTGTGTTTGTGGAACTGGATTTGAGCAGTTTATATTTCCTTCCAGTTAATAGCAGGGCAGTTAATATTCCCAGAAGTTGTTGATGGTCATAAAGGCAGAAAATCATCTATAAAAAGGGGAGAGGGAGGGCAGTAAGCTATGTGGAGCACGGGCCGTTTGGAAGGGTGGTGCTCGGTGCCGGTGCCTCGGCTTTGCCCACGTGTGGGGCGCGGGGCGCAGGGCACGGGGCGCGTTACGCGGCTGCGGGAAGAGGCCAGCGCGCTCCCTGCTCTCCTCATGCCCCATGGCCGCTTCCACCCAAGGCCCTTGGTAAGAGCTGAAGGGAGGGACTGAGGAAAGGGCCTGCGGGAGGCACCCGTGGGCAGGGAGTCTGCCCTGTGTGGTAAGTCCATTCCTCTGGTGGCAGGTAGTCGCGAATAAGAGCAAGGAACATATAAGTCAGCTAGGAGTGCATGGGCTGGATAGTCCTGGCTTGACAGCACACGCTTCCATAGCAGTAGCTGATCTGCTGTGGTACCCATGCTAGATATGGCAGCTATGAACTGTACCTCAAAATATCATCCAGATGCAATTAGGATGGTTACCGTTTCTGTGGCAGAGAGTGAGGGCAGAGCCCGGGCGGGAGCCTTGCAGTGCAGACAGGTCGAGGTCAAGGGCTGAGGCGGCCGCAGCCCTCCCTCCTGGGAGTTGCTCCTGTGCTGTAGCTGCACTCTCACACTCTTGGTTCCCTCTTGGTGCAGCAAAACAGCGTTTTAATTTTATTTATATTGCAGTACGTTGGGAAATCAGCAACACAGTAGCAAATGAACAGAATAAATCTTCAGTTTGCTGCAGACCAACTCAAAACTAGTTGTGAGCTCAGTGTGCAGAAAACGACTGAAGAGGTCACACTTATCCTTTGGTCAAATAAGCTCATCAGTGGAGTTAAAGCACTTACATATTTAGCTCCTGAGGGAATATTCAAGTTTTGCCTGTTTTGGTAAAAAAAAAAAAAACAATTAAGAGGAACAAAAGTGAAATCAGTTTAAATTGGGGCAGAATCAGACCCACTGTCAGGCTCAGACTATCCATGTTAAGGTATTTATTGATGGTGTTATTTCAGAAAATACCTAAATTGCTTCTACTAGTGTTTAAAATATCTAAACTTTATACTGTGTTTCCTGTAAGACAGCAATATTTTTGTAATATAACAGTTTCCTGTCTTTATGCAGTGGTGTGCTTGGTCAGCAGCTCTTGACTTTTTAATAACCAAAATGTCAGTTCATGTATGCAATTTATTACACCACAGGCTGGATACTAAGCACTGGTAAACAGGTTTTCTGGGAAGATTTAAACTGGAAGGACAGTTACTCTAAAGTCTAAAAGAAATTCATTGCATTTCACAGATGGAACAGATAAAAAAAATCCATAACTACAAAGAGTGAAAGAAAATCCTAAATTATCAAGTTGCAATGAAATTCTGTTGCTGAATATTGTATAAATTGTTCATAAAAGTTTTTAATTGACTCTTTAAGAGAAAAGATGAAAGGTAGGCCATAACCAACTATTTTAAAAATCTTCCCAGATTATAGTCCCCAGTGAGATAGTTCATGAAGTCAGCGTGGCCACTTCTCATTGTGCTGTGAATTGGTGAAAATTAGAATTGACTGTAGTCAAAGTCATTGTTGCCAAAACCTGACATAGACATGAAGATTTAGGAAGGTATGTTTTGATGTTCCCAAGAACATAAAAAACAGGCTGTGAAATGTAATAAACGCTAGATTCTCTTAGTTTGCTTTTCTCGACTCTCTCAACTGCACTCTATAACCACAAGGATGAGACTTAATTTATTAATAACAGTGATAACAGATCTGTTGGTTTATGGCCATTTCTGTTTTTGTTGTGAGATAGATTTTGAGAAGTAGGGAAATGGAGCAACACAGTGAATACAGTTTTAAAAAATCCTTTTGTCTTCTCTCCTGAAGAATTTACCCTCAGAACTGCATAGGTGGAGCACAGGAAAGCGAGGCCGGGTACTTATGAGCTTTGGTGTTTCTTTCAAGATAACATATTTTCCTTTCCAAGGACCAGGAAAGAGCCTTCAAATCTTTCCCAACTGAACAGAGGAAGAAGCATGCGTGGGGTGAGTGCACACATGCCCTTTCCTTTGGGGACCAGAGACACCCAGGACCAGAGAGTCTAGGCAGTTGGAGATTAGCCCCAAATAAGGGAGCAAATGTCCTGTTGAAGCAAGAGTGTGTGTGTGGGAGGGAGCAGGCTGAAGTGTCTAGAACAGAAGTGCTAGAAGGGTTTCAGTGAGGGGCTGTAAAGAGGAAGGCAGGTCAGGTTATGGAGGAGAGAGTGCTGCTATGTGGATAAACAGTACAGGTTAGGGATAGGCCTTTCAATCAAAAGCCAACACACAACCATACTATAATCATACAGAATAGCTACTGTGCCCCTTTCCTCCAGAAAGATGCAGTTGTTAAAATGTTGAAGAGCGCTTTGCCTAATGAAGCTGCCCCAATAGCAGTGTTCTTCCAGCGCGTTGTGGTGACCTGCCTGGATGTACTGTCTTTAAATGAGAAACCTTGCCTCTCAGGTAGAGTTTAACAGTTGCCTTTTGGCTTTGATTTTACTCTAGAAATAAAGGAACTGAAGTGCCACCTGCTATCAGTGATCCATAGTCCTTATGCCTACTCACATATACTCCTTCCTTTGTAGAAAATGACCTATAACTTAATAGATGATTACGCAGGGAGGAAGTGTGAGACTGAAATCTGTTCTTGCCTCATCATGTCTTCACTTACCTAAAAAGAAAGACAAATGGAGCCTGTCTTTCATTCTTGTTTTTTTGCAGTACTTATCGACACTAAATGGACATGTTTGTTGAATTCTGGACAGATTTTATCCACTGTGAAAATGTATATAATGCTCAGAGATTGTGTAAACAAACATACTGACAACTGTGTTAAATGATGTCTGAATTCTGACTATCAGCTGGTTGGATATTGACTTTGTATTTAATAAAAGAAAAAGGAAAAAAAGAAAAAAGCCTGTTTCTAAAATCGTGTTGTCAGCTGCCAATGGAGCCTAGTACCCTCTGGTACAGTGTTCATTATAGGGGCATATGTTGCATGTACTGTATAAGAAATCAAATTTGATATTCCTGTCACATTTGTTTTCAATATTTATATAAAAATTTATAATTGCTTCTCTGTTATTTATTGAATTAGGTATTCTAATTGGGTATTATGAGCTGGGCTTCCCCCAATCTGTATATTAGAAGAGATCAGAAGTGTCCTTTCTTTTAGCTATTACAATACTTGTGCTTAGAAAACAAACAAACTCAAAATGTTCTGGCAACAATTTGGAAGCAGGAATTTCAGTTGCTACAGATTTACCGTCTGGGATGCTTTTGGCTCTTTGGCCAATCTACAGATTCCTGGCAAGTCCAAACATATTGACCTCAAAAGGGGGACAGGCTGAGGTCTACCTTAAAACTGGACTGCTTGTATACAAATCATTAAACGGCCTCAAAATAAGTGTAGCTGCAGCTACAGTACAGTCATGTTATATTACTAAATGGAAGAAAGGTCTTTGATGTGACGGAGAATTTAGATCTATATTTGTACAGTACTAGCAAATGAAAGCTTTGAACACAGAATAAGTAACAATAAAAAATAGTTAAAAACTGCTGTCTAAAAAAGCTTGTAATTTTCAGTTATAGTTCTTGGATTTTCATATAAAAAAATTTCATGTACAACAAATCAACAGATTGATTTTTACCTTCACAAAAATCCATATTCACAAAAATCTATGTGTGGATGATGATCTGTAATGGTAATACCCACTGTCCAAAACCTGCTGGACTTCAGCACAGTCTCTCATTTTGAATTCAGTCACAGTGGGCACACACATTTGCTCAGTGAGCGAGCACATACATTTGCTTGACTTTGGCTTTCAAGGGAATGTGCTACTGGACAAATTCTGGTTTTAGTGCTTCGGACAACTGAGTTGCACGGGCAACAAAAATAACTAGCAGTGTAGGGTGATACATTATTTATTAGGGGAAGGATGATCATACAGCTTTGTTTTTGTATTCTTACAGTTTGCAGACATAGCATGTTTTTGTTTAAAAATTCTTAAGAAAGATAAGACAGTGTTTGGGAGGCAATATGATTGAATCTGATTTTCTGCAGAGTCAGTATGTGTTCTGCGCTCACCAGCCACCTGTCTAAATGCAACCCTGTGCAGTACGTGGTCAGCCTCTTCGAGGGAGGGCTGCACATCGCTCGGCCAGAACCAAGCAGACCCATGAAGGGAGCGAGAGATGGTTTTCTCACCTGGTGTTACATTAAGGCAGCCTTCTTGCAAGCCCTGCTTGCCAAAAAAAACAGATGCATTTGGAAAGACGCTGGCACATATCTGAAGCTGTCTTGAGTTGGTATGGGGAGTTAGTGGAAAGCTAATTGTTGTCTTTTATGGAGTTAGTTTTCTGCTGGTTTAAAAGTTCTGTGGCATCTCGGTCAGGTGAACTCGATCTCTAGGATGTGGCAGAGCACCACAGAATGGTCTCTGGTGGTACCAGCTGGCTCCCAGACTGATTTTGACATCCTTATTCTACCTCCCCCTTGTTCCAGGTCAACTAGTAGGACAAAAGGTGCCAGACTTGTGCCCTGGCCCATGCTGAATGATGGTTTTGGTATAAGAGGGAGAGGAGTGGTTTCCAAACCATATCCTGCCTTACTTTCCACATTACCGGCAACCTGCAGTGATAGAAGAGAAAGGGTTGTGGTTTCCTGGGGGCTTTGTTCCTGTGGGCTTGCAGGTGATCTAAATTACACAGGTAAATAACACCTCCTTTTGGCTTGCACATGGCTGTGAGAGAACCTAACAGCAGAGGTATCTGAAATATCAGTTTAAATGTTTGCTAAAAATATTCATAATTAAAAAGGCAAGTCTGTGACCAGTAACTGAGCTGCTGTGGTGACACACGAGAGAAGGGCTCATAACTGTTTCCCTTTCACCGCTGTTTTCTCCAGGGTAATACATGTGGAGCTCTGCTTTGCACATAATGATCTCTCAGAATTCCCATGCTCTGCCCTTTTTGGGCAGCTGGAGAACAGGGGCAAGGATTGCCACTTGCTGTATAAAAAATGTGTGGAATTCACTGCTGTAGGAATTGCCTGAAGTCAGATTGAAAAAAAAAAAAAGAAAATCAAGAAAAAAAACAAACAAAAAACACCCTGAATATTTCATGTCCATAATTTGATGTTCATTTCTATGTGCTAGAATTAGATTGGGAGAAAAGTACTTCATATTTCAATCTGTCAGCTGATGTCTTTTGGCAGCAAAGCTAGGTGAGTGGAATACACAATTTACTTCTTACATCGTGTTTATACTAATTCCAGTCCTTCTCTATGGACTTCCAGAGCACAGCTCTTGCTTGACAACAATGTATGTATCAAGAGACCTAGGTCCCTTACAAGTTTATTCACTTTCATTTTGAGCATTTACCATTTCTGTTACTAAAGACAGGATAATGGATGAGAGAGTTTAGCAGACCCTGTTTCTCATTGGTATCTTCTCTAAGTAAACGTACCATTTCAGGTTGCTTTGCTGTGTTTTCTTGAGAAGAGATTGTAAGCTAGAGAGTATATTGACTGGAAGAAAATAGCTGCTAATCTTCTGAAACTAATGTTTAGTCAGTGATGGAAAGAAAGGAACTAAAAAGTTTCATTGAGTTAATTAAGTAAAGGTGGGTTGTTCTGCTGGAAACGGTTAATGAGCCTTAAGTAATATAACTATTTTCAGAATTTAAAAGCAGGAAAAAAAATAACTACTTATTTAAGAGTAAGTAATTACAGTGTGTTCTTCACTGTAAGGTTATACATGCCAATGACTAAATAACCGCTATGCTTCTGATTCTCTGAAAAAGGCTATTTTGCATGATTTATTACATCTCATTTAACTTGTACTGAATTTTCTTTTTTAAGATAATCTCCAGTTATCTCTAAGGAAATCTGCCTCTCTTGGTGCCTCTTATTATTCTCATTTTTAGGGACCTGCAGTATTTGATTACCCTTAAAATCAGGCATGATTATGTTAACTGTGCAGAAGAGATGAAGTGAAATGATTCTGATCACTGCAGGAGAGTCCTTGGGTGTATTCCTGTGGAATACTCCACTGCTGGAACAGCACTGAGCTGATACCTCCGGGAAAGAAATCTGGCCCCATGAGTGTTTCTATTTTTTTTCTGCTGGGGTTCACAATACCTCTAAAATATTTTGAAGTTCTTATATTTGGCAAATAGAGACAAAGGGAGAATTTCTCTAAAAATGCCAAGCCCTAGACTAACTCCCCATTTAACTCCAGTGCTAGAGGGTCTGTTTTGGGAGCGGGGATGGCATAATGTTTGGCATTTTTGAAAATCTTACTGCATCTTTGTTCTGATCAGTGTAACTTTTTTTGTTCTCTTAATACAAGAAAGAACAGAAGGGGGTGCTTTTTATAAGAAACATAACCCACCTTCCACCCCAACAACCCAGAGCTACAAGCAAACCTTGTGCAGAGCTATCCAAGTAGCGGGTTCTCAGCTGGCCCCAGGTGATAAATTCCTTTTATTTCTGAGGCACATCTCAGAGGAAGGTCTAGTGCAGAACAGCCTGTCCTAGGAAGCATAGCTGAAAGAGAGGTCTAGTATGGCTGTTCTTGCTCAGTATTTACTGCTGTTTTTGCTATACCAGTGTGCATGGGACTGTGAACACTCTCTAATCCTTACCTATTTAAAAGCAACCTCTGCTCCTCCTGCCAAAGGAGGCAGAGCTCAGTTCTTGCTATGCCCTAATGATATGCTTTACTGTGCTGCCAGGCTCTCAGGTGAGGTGGGAATATCCTCTGCTACTCCAGGTCTCCCTGTTCATCTCTATAGATCGGGAAGGCTCAAGCTGGGGAAAAATTGCAAAGTCCTGTGCCTGTCCAAAGGGAGAAGGACTAGATTTCCACCTGCTCACCGAGTCTGACTCAGCTCCCTTTGACTGCCAAGGACATCAGATGAGAACCGCAAAGAACAAGATACATCCCCTCGTTTTCACTCTCTTCGCATATCATATGAGTTATATTCAGCGTCCCATAGCACACACACTCTCACTTGGTAGTCCTCTAGCTGTGCCAAAAGCAACTGTTTTAAATGTGGATCCAGCTAGTCTGATCATTGAAATAAACATCATGGCTGTTTAAAATTATATCTTACACTTGAGAGAGACTTGCTGAGGAAATAGAGAAACAATAGATTTAATTAGGCTTTTAAAATGTGACACATCTATTATATGTTCCATTACTGCTTTAAAAAAGTTGCTGTTACTGTATAATAAATCTTATTATAGGACTATCATTTAATTAAATGGACGTCAACACTGGGAACAATTAAAATAAGTTTATGCATTTTCAGGGAAATCCTATAGTAAGATGTGCAAAATAGCATACAGTAAAATGCAAAATTAAACCTTTAGTGTGTTTGAGTTGCTGCATGTAAGAAATTTGATAAAAAGCATTTCAAGAAGGTAGGCAGTTTTGCAGTACAGCAAGTCGCTTTTCTGCCTCCAAGGGACTAACCAACGTTGTCTGGATTTTTGCCATTGCCAAAAGACCACAGGTGTATGTCTTAGCACTAATAAGTGGAAATCATCCCTGTGAAAAATGTCTGACTTAAAGCCCCAAATAGCAATGAATCTTACCTAATGGAAACTAGGCATAAATAGGGTAAAATCTGTCTATTCCACAATTTTGAATAGTCTTTTAGAAGCTTCAGTTAAGAATCTCTTTGCTTCTTGGCATCATCTCAACTTCAGTTTGATTTTTAAGATATATTTTGTATAGCAATACATCTAAGCAACTAATGACACTTTCTTTTTGTAACTAGGACATAGTATATACATTTTATTGCATATTAAGACAAGTTTCAGCATTACATTCAACTCAGAGTTTTGCTCTACTTCTCCCTCTCTGCTTTGGTATAAATAGGCAGCCTTGAAATGAACATCAAAACTAAATGGCATTGAATATAATGAAACAGCATTGAGCCTAATGAAGCAAAATTGCTATGTAAACAGGGATGCTTTTATCTCATTGGAATTTTTATGTCCTTGTATGTCTCTCAACTACATTTTTGTAACCTGATTCTTAAAAAATGTCTGATATCTCTTTATGATTGTTAACGGAGCCCAAGACCAACACTGTCATATGTGGTTAACTGAATGATGTGAAGCTAATACCAAGTTTGCTATTTAAGAATAAATGTTGGTAGTTCTGCTCTTATTACAGAGGGTTGGCTATAAAACTTGGTAACTTGGGAGATTTATTAATATTTCCAGGAACAACTGATTACACATAGTCAAAGGTCAGGTGAAAGGGTCACTTGGAATTTCCTTGCATGCGAGCACGGCACTGATTTCGTTATGTCTTTTAATAACTTTGTCCAGATACCAGCAGCAATAACACAAATAATAACAACAAATCTAATAAAGCTTCTTCAGGTTATTTGTGCTGAGAACAATTCCAAAAGAACAGTTTTCATTTTTGTATTGTACCAGAAGCTGCATGAGAAAAGAGTTGACGTCTCTCTGTTGGGGAAGGTGGAATAACCAGCCCGAGGCCACCTGCTGTACAGCTGCTCATCACATCACGCTGCTGGAGGAGCGCTGCACCGAGGGAACAAGCTCATGTTTTTTTCCAGTACAGAGAACAGTAACCAATAACACATACTTTATTGTTACTACTTTTCATTATCATTTTCTTTTTGCTTCTGTAGTCATATAGTCAAGTCAAACATTCAAAAATATTGGGCTTGTACCTGATCCTCTCCTTCCACTTCCTCACTGATTTGTACTTGTCCTTTCAGCTAGCACCTCAAAATTTAGTCTTTATTGTTAATGTGGTATAGGTCCTTCCATGGGAGCAGAATCTAACAGAGGCATGTCAGTAAATGCTGTTATTCAGTGATGTTGAACACAAAAGGATTTCTGGTACTTCATTAATATATTATGCCCTATGGATTTTTTTTTCCAGAATTCACTTAAAAACAGAGGGTGAAAAGGGATACTCACTTTTTTTTTTTAACTGAAGTGTACTCACTTGGAGAAAAAAAAATGCAAAGCACAGTAGTAACTGCTGTCCTAATCAGTGACTTTCTCTTCATAACTTCTTCATTTGCAATGCAGTAATGACCAAATCTTGGCATTGTTGTTTTTCTTAGAGCTCCTGCTCGAGTTACAAGTGTAGGTTGTTCCCGCACAACCCCCTGTTTCACCCCTCAATTTCTGTTTCACTAAAACATGTTTTGAGAGCCCTTGACCTGTGGAAAATGAAGAAAACAAGTGAAGCAACTAGGACCAAACCACGAAGTACCCCTGGAAAGCTGACCAAGGGAGAGCCTTTCCAGGGGCCTGTTTCAGTATGTGTGATGTGTATATTCAGATGAGTCTACAGGGGATTTCATGCTGAATTTCATTCCTCCCACCTGCAATATGTTGGACTGGAAGCATCCCTCCTGTCCTCTGGAAGAGGTAGGCAATATCATGACTGCTTCTTCCCAGTTCCAGTCTGTCCAGATTGCAGAAATTAAGATCATGAACTGCCACCAAGGTGTCTTCTTTTTTTTTTTTTTTTTCTTTCTTTTTCCCCCTTTTCCATGGACTTAGCAGCTCCTAGAAGCACCTTTTTAGTATGACCTGGGGGTTCCTCGGTGTGCCTAGTCTGTATTGTATGACATTGTATGACACGAAGGCAGGATAGTAGTGACTCTTACTGGTCTTATAGCAGTGAGCAGAGCTAATCTATTGTTTCTGTCTGTGTGTTGTCTTTTAATGGAAATGGCATACAGAAAAGTTACTGTGTGAAATTTTCTTATCTGTGTGTTTATAAAGGCTGAGGACTTACCTTTGAGTCTTAAAATGCATTCCTTAGCAGTCAGGTATTGTCAGCTCTGCTTAAGAAATACGCTTTGATTAGCCGGGCTTTCCATTCCTTTCCCATGGGTTGTTGAGTCTGTAATCAGAAATTTAGGGGAATGGCTAGCTGGCCCAAGTAGCAAATATTGAAAACCTCAAAGTAGTGTAGCACATAACTGAAATCACATAAGGTTTGGGTATGAGGAATGAAGTTTCTGACACCTAATTTTCATTACAAAGATGGTAACAGGAATGGAAAATGTCACAAGAATAATTCACTTGTGCTCAGTCTTTTGTACTGTAATCATCTAGTCCTTCTTGCTCTGGGCATCCCTTTCCTTACATAACTCCTGGGACAAGGTAGCTTTGGCTCAATAGTCTAATAAATAAGTAATAGTTTGTGATCTGTTGAATATTTTGAACTGGAAGGTGAAGGGCAGGGAGATTAAAAAGCCATTGGTGGAAATGCTCTCAATAAAAGCCCTGTCTTTCTGGAAGAAGCACAGTTTAAGTAAGCATAAAATTAGTTTAAGAAGACTTTGAGCCCAATTAAAGTAAAAACGAGAATAATGTTAGTGCTTGGATTCTGTCAGCTCTAGAAGGGTGAGTGAAAAGAAAAAACAGGAAAAATCATACCTAATATTTTCCTTAGGCTCTCTACAGCATGCTCTTTTAAAGTAAGTAAAGATTATTAATAGTACTTTGGAAATAATATACAACAGTATAAGGTCATAGATTCTTTTTGACCGGAAAGCATAGAAAAACTTTTGAGTGTGTGGGGAAAGTTTGTCTGAAAGTCTGTGGGTCTGAAGTAATGACTGAAGTGCTCTTGAACCTACTGTTTGCAATTTGGCTTTTGCTAGTTAAATTACAGCTTTTTATGGCCTTTTCAGGTGAATGGTTGCCTATGGTGTAAGTAAATGGCTACCTCTTTTTTGCGTATGGACTTTTTGACAGGGAATTCAGATAATCCTGATCAAGCTGCTTCGAAGTCAGCCCTCTGAGGATGATCTAGTGGTGTGTCTGAAGGCACCCAGTTGTGTGCAGCAGTGTGTGTGTGTGAGAGCTTTGTCATTAAGCACCACGGTCTTCTCATCTTTTCGTCAAACCCTGTTCTTTCTATATGTGGTGTTACAGCACACAAGGAAGGCTGAAGTTTGCATGGCCACCCAAAACGATGGGCTGCCAAGATCATCTGCTCCAGCCTTAAAAAGGAATGTGGTAGGAGATTCACTCCCCCTTCTCGTGTACGAAGATGTCTGCATAAGCGTTATGTTTTTCCAGGTCTGCACTTTGATCCTTCAGACGTCTGTCCTGCTCGGTGCCTGCACCATATGCAGGGAAATTATAATACTGCCAGCTCATCCCTGGCTGGAGCTCTGCTTGCAAAGCCCAGATGAGATTGAATCATGAAGTGTGTTAAGAAAAGCTGCCTGTTGCCAAATACCCGCCTCAGATTCTAACATCCTGCAACCCATCTCAGCAGTGAATTGGGAGCCATCTCTGTCTACCTTTTGGCTAAAGGGATTCTTCCCTCATTGCTACCAGCTTTGGAGCCACCCCCACTTTCCCTACCCTTTTCTGCGGGCAGGGGGAGAAACTACAAGGTTTTTTAGCCCAGTCGTTTCCCCTCATGTGAAGAGAGGGAAACTCAGTAAAAAAGAACAGGCACATCTGAGCTGCCCTTCGTTTTCTGTTCACCCTCATTCTTCTACTCCCTTCGCCTTCCTGTCAGGATTCTCCCCTTTGCTCCTGAAGGGCATGAGGGAAGAAGAGCTCCAAATGTCTCCCCTTCCTCAGAGAAGGGGAAGGTGCTCAGTGACAGAGGGCCCTGCCTTGCCCCACTTCTTTTTTGGCATCAGTGGAGTATTAATTAGGGGGAAAAACAGCCTGAATCATTCAAGTCTGCTTTCAAGAGTGGCTTGCACATTGTTACATGTTACTTACACATTGCGAGAAGAGGAGAGGCAACCAGAAGAACTCTTAAACATCTGGAGACTAAGACATCTGGTTCCATTTCTTTTGTAATGGACACTCGGGATAGTTTGCATGTTTCTGTGGGGTCCCAGACAATTTCTTTCCTCTGTAATAGGTTCTTTTCTTCATAGAAAATGGGACTGTGTCTTCAAAGCTCTTGAAGCACCCTGTTGAGTGATGGTAGAGAAGCCATTCTCCTACACTGCTTTTAAAAATTTTCTAAAGCCAACAGACTGAGCAGAAGTGTTTGGGGTAGGTTTCTAATGGCATGTTTTGTAAGTAGAAGTGAGACTTTCTACCGTTTTGGTAAAAGTGAAGAATATGGTCTTTAATATAATTGCCAGTTTATTTTACATGTGAGCATAGCTAACCTTTTACGAGATGAAACTGTCTTGTAAATCTGATGACCTCGGAATCACAACCCACCTGTATCTTGCTGGAAGAGTTTCAGGGAAAGAGCTGTCCTCCCTGTTGGCTTAGCTCCGGTGGAGGTAGGAGTCATTTTGTGCCTAATCAAGCAGCCCATGAATAGGCTGAAGGGTCGTGATAAATAAATGTGTCTGATACTAAAGATGTGATTAATATCAAGTCTGGAATTTTCTCTCAGTACTGAAGATAGAAATGTGTCATACCTGTAATTATAGTTGTCTAACTTAAAAATGTGATAGTAATAGGACCAGGTCATTCTGACCTTCTGCAGTGGAAAAAGAAAATGATATTTAGTACTTTTTTATAGTTTGTTAACAACATTATTTTTTTTTTTGCCTGGGATGTTCTGTGCAGTTAAACCAGCACTCCCACAGTAGGGTCATGTTCATCTTATTCTTAGTTGCAGAAAACATTTGCCATATACTACAGCAAATCAGACAATCTTCATGCTTATCATTCCTTGCTGGAAAATATTTACTACAAAAACTTCAGAAATATTCTTACTAGCTGGAAAGCAGAGAATCACAGCCAAAAAAGTGATTCATTTATGTTCAAAAAGAATTAAAACCAAACTGAGCATTTAGAAAAAGAACTAAGTATTCCAAATCAGAATGGTAAAGACTGAGAAAAGAGGCAGTAATAACTTGTTGTTTTCTGTTGTCTCTAATTTCCACCTGCCCAATTCTCTGTGAATCTCCACTTGTCTGGGTCCTCAGCCTGTGTTTTCTCATGGGCAGCCGTTTAAATAGGTGGAGCCCTGATTTACATTAGTCAAATGTCTGTCCCAGTGAATTCATTAGAATTAGTGCTGCTTCTATCAGTACAAACGAGGCCGGCCTGCACACTCGGTGCGCCTAGTGCACAGCGCTCTGTGCAGAGAACGCTCCCAAAAGAAAGTTTAAATAATAGGCTGCCCATCTGCACTGTTGTAAATGTTGACCCTTTTGCATTGCACAGCTAGAGAGCTAGCAGCTGACTGTATGGTTTAGAAATTACAAAGTTCTTCTGAGCCTTAGAAACCCCCCTGTTTAAGATTGTATTTTGTATGAAATTCACTGTGTACTTTTATTTTCCTGTGTATTGCTGAATTGATCTCCAACAAGAAAATGCTTAGATTCTTGCTTCTGATTGTCATACTAGAATATTCCTTTTGCTGATGAAAGGAGAAAGCTTTGATTTAGCTATAAAATGTTTGATGGCTGTCTCTGATGTTCTGCTAGCTCCCGAGAGCATTGCAGTATGCATATGGGCAAAGAGATAAACCCCAAATCTTTTTTTTTTGAGAGCCAGCATAGTTGAATGCACTACAGATTTGCAGAGCCAATTAATACTGAAAAGAGAAATGGTTACAAGCTGTGGCTTACGAGTGCGCCTGTATTCCACAGTGTGATAGCAAAGTGAATGACAGTGGGATATGCCTGTGCCTCTGCTTACAGCAAACCTGCTTTGTGTGCAAATGGCCTCGGGGCTCAAGTGAGATTTTCTGCCTCTTCTGCAGCACCGAGAAGAAACACCTCTGAAAGCATGGAAACATTAGAGCTCTAATTGTGCTCTGCAGCCTGCCGTTTTGGCTGTGCTTAACGTGATGGTTACAAAAAGTCTCTGAATTGAGAGTGCTGCCAGTTTGGCTTTGAGAGAGCTGGAAGAAAGCATCCATGCTCTAAAACAGAAACAACCCCCCCGAAATATCAACATACCAACTTGTTGGATCTCTGAAGTTTGTGGTAGATCTCTTCAGAAAGCAAATGGGCAGGTCTAACACAGTTGAAAAAGGACTAGGTTGTTCTGGAAAGTAGTTTTGTTTCTAAATATACTTTTCGATTAGTGCTGCCCTGTGCCCCACTCTCTGCAGCACCATATATTTGATTCACTTTTAAAAAACAAATAGCTTAAGATTTGAGTCACTCTATGTTAAATTTAACAAAAATGCCAACACTTAACGCAACGTATTGGATTGGGCCCTAAATTGGAAAACAAGCCTAGTACCTAACAGACTTTGTTAATAGATGTGGAGCAAAAGGAAGTATTTAGTAAAGTGGGGAGTTTTGAGGACTGGGTCTTTCACACCCCCTCTCTGTGTTAGGGAAAAAGCAGCAGACCACAAAACAAGAGTGGCACAGGAAACCAGTGTGATCTACTTTTACGCTTATTTCTGATGTTACTGTTGTCACTTCTTTCCTATTTATCTTGTTCAGTACAGAAAAGCAGCCCAAAGCTGCAAGTTTTCACAGGAGGAGGTAGAACAACCCCAGTCGGAACTCACGGGGACACCTGAGCGTGCAGCGCGACCCCAGCGAGGGGGCGCAGGTCTCAGCCTGCCCACAGCCGGGCGCAGTCATCCGCGGGAATGGAGGGAGGTGGGAAGGATCCTCGATAGCATGTTAGGAGCGCAGCCAGGAGCGTGGGCGCTGTTATGACAGGTACCTCAGAAATGCGGACTACGTCTGCAGTCTCATCATTACCAGCTATTCAATTCCCTCCCCTTCATCCCTCCTGCAAATTGCTGAAGGAAAGAATACAGCCGGTAGGAGGTCTAGCCAGCAGAGGCATTTGTGAGGCTAACCCTGCAGGATAATGATGTTAAATTGTGAACCTGGAGGTATCTGCTCAGCAAAGCGCTAGAGGCTTCGTAGGAGCCCAGAGCTATTTGGGGAAACAGCCTGTTGTTGCCAGGATCCTGCAGTGCTGGGGTTTGCAAACACTGGCCGTGGTAGCGAAACGCGAGGCCTCTGGTGTGCTGGCTCAACACCCCTGGTACAGCGCGAACCGGCCTGAATAGAGCTGCTGATTCCCTCCTGGGCGAGGAAGGGTGAAGGTGGTGGCTGAGGTGCAGCATGGTCCCTCTCAGTGAATGCCCTCTCTGTGTGTACCCAAGTGTATGCAGGTGTAGGAGGAGAGTACAAAACCACAGCTGACATGGCCACATTTGTGCTGAATTGCAATCCAAGGATACAGCTCCAGTTCCCCTGAGGGGGACATTAACCGGATGAAATAGGCTGCCCTGGGTTTAGACAGACCCTTGAGGCAGTTTCCTTCTCAGATGACTTGAGTGAGGAGCCGTTATCTTTTTCTGTTTATTGTGGCCACAAAAAAAAAAAAAAAAAAAAAAAAAAAAAAGCTATAACTAAGGCTGTCAGAAAGAGCAAAATATGAGAGCAAACAGAGGTCAGTGCCTTACTCGCTCAGTATTGCTACTGATGGGAGAGTTGCTCTGTTTTGGTACGAGCACACCAGGATGCCACAACATGCGAAGCCCTGGTGCGCAGTGGCGCATTGCGCTGATGGAAGAGCAGCGTCCCGCTGTCTTCCTGGGCAGGGGAAGGGGACACTTAACGTGCTGGCAGAAAGTGGTCTTAAAAGTGCATGTGTGGGTCTTGACAGCCTGCAGTGCCAGGAGCCAGGAACCAAAGAGGACAGTGGCACAAAAGTCACTGACCCCCATGGTGACGTGTAATCCTCTGCATGGTGACAAAGGTGCATAGCTAAACATTATGCATTTAAACCAAACTATGGATCCTTTCTTTATTTCTGCCACATAACCAGACTTAAATAGAAACAGTGATGGAAAGTCGTTGCAGTTCTCTAGGGTCACAGACAGAAGAGATCTCCCCTCATTAATAATTGCTACCCCTAAAGTAGGCCATTTCAATGTTTTAAATTCCCATATCATAACTGACACGATCTGTCATGTTTTACTGCTTAATTATTGTGTCTCCCCTGACCCAGGGATTATATGTATTGTATGAAGCCATAAATACTCCAAGAGCCCAATTTCCACTAAAATCAATGGAAGTTATGCCATTGTACTGCGATGACAGCAGGACTTTGCTGTAAAAGTAAAATAAGGCTGATGCAGCTAACAAGGGCTTTGGAGCCGGTAAAGGGTCTGTGAAGGATATATGTGAGTTATTAAAGATCAAATTCAAAGGGGATCTGAAAAGATTACGGAATGAACTGGAGAATGTAAAAGAAAGCATAAGAACAGCAAAGCTAGAAGGTAAAATGAAAATTGGACAGGAGGTAAAAATAAATAAGAGATGCTTCAAGTAGATAAAGAATGAGAAGTGGATGAGGCAATGGGGATTCTGTAAAATGGAAAGGGTAATTTTATAACAGAAACAGCAGACATAGCTAAATAAATAAATGAATTATGTGTCAATTTTCACAGAGGAGAATGGGAGAAATTCAATATACCAGAAATAAGAGTGTTCCTAAGGCAGTATGAAGGAAATCCTTGCAGAATATGGTGAGCAAGTACAGAAGTAAGTCCATCAAGAAATTCTGCAGGAAGCGGAAAAGTGGGATGTAATTGAACAGTTTTTGACAGTTTAACACCTCTTTGGAAACAGCAGGCTATTAACAGGAAAAAAAATAAATGTGGCAGAGTGGCCCCTGGACAGGATACAAGCAGGAGCATTGGAAAACTAAAGTCTGCTTCTGGTTCTTCTGTAGATTTACGCTGCGGTGTGTAAGTAGTCTTCTTATTTCTCTATGCTTTAGTCTGGGTATGAGTCTCCTAGACTGAGATTCTTTATTTTTGTCCCACGGGTAGGTGCCCAGTTTAAGTTAGTCCTGCACTCCCTGTCACCACTGGAGAGAGCCAGAGCTCGGTCCTCTCTATCCCCTTACTTGTGTGGGATCTCCCATCAGGGAACATGGACAGCTGTTATTCCCAGGCTTTCTCCATGCAGCTGGGCGCTTGGCAGCGTGGATCCAAGGCAGTTTTCCTTCCCTCATGCGTGTCTGTCAGAATTTCTGGTGGGCAGCAAGGGCCGGCAGGGCGGAGGAGGCCCTGTGCACCCCGGACGGGTGTTTTTTACCTGTTGGGAGCTTCCTCACAAGTCGTTCTGCCTATGCGGGATTATGGTCTCATTTACCATCAAGGAATTAGCATTCCAGTACCTACTAAGAATAAATGAATGGGTGGGAAGTTTAGACACAAAAGGCTCTATTTAAGTTAATTTATGGCAGCAATACCTTCTGCTTTTATCCTCTAGAATAATATGGTACAAGAGATGCTTGATGGTGTTTTAGCCAGTCCAGCTCTAGATGCCTTTCAAACATGTGTCATAAGAATCTCTGATAGTATCATATCAAAAGAGTGGTCTGCTGTGAATTATTTTAATAGGACTTCTCCATGGCTAGAGTAGCATTTCCTCAGTTTGCAAATGCAGTGGCTGGCAATGCTCAGAAATACTGGTTGTTGGCTATCTCTTGATTGTAAAAATATGTGAAGTTCAATAGAATAATGGAGGTTGCCACAGATCTGAGTGGGAAAAACAATGTAATTCAAGAGGCTATAATCCTCAACTTCAGCATGTGGTGTTTTGTGTCAGTCACGGATGTGATGATTTTACCGTGTACCACCTAGTTGGTACCAGAAATGTGAGATATGTTTAAAGAATGTAGTTAAGAGAAATGTGATGTAATTGCTACAGAATTCAAGCATTTCAAGCATTCAAGCAGAATTCAGCATTTTCATGGAGATTAAGAATGAAAAACATCCCTAAAGTTTATATCTTAATATAGTGAGTGTCAGAAATTAACTTGTCAGGCATACAAACCAGGGCTGGTTTTAACTCAATTTAATTTTGAGCAGACAGTATCTCTGGTTCTGTATAAATCAAAGGTAAATAACTACGTAGAAAATGCTGAAAGCGTTTCAAGAGAATAAATGAACATGAAGCTTTCTCTTGCACCCTTAATGTAATTCAGAAATACAGAGCTATCATATGTATTTGTCAGTGGGGATCCTGATGTGATCAGGCATGTTAAACTCTGTCCACCTGTCTATTCTAAGTATATTTTCCAAATACAGACAGGCCAAGCTCCAGATTAAGCTCTAGATGCGCATCCCAGTGATGCAGTTGATACAGATAACAGTTCTGGCTTCGGGCCCATGTGAAGTAACTGATAGGGATAAAAGGGCATCTGCTCTAGGTAGCTCTGCGCAGCTTAACCCACCCGAATAACTGGCGTGAGCTTCAGCTGCCCCGAGTGCTCGGACTGCCTCCCCCTTGCTGCCTGTAGCTGGGCTCTGCCACGACTAGGGATAACCCGTCGGTGTGTCTGAACCACCAGAGCTTTCTTCCTTTGCGGTGATGCCTTCCTTCCACAGCCCGATGCCTCAAAATGCCTGTGCTTAAAGGAGAAACTCAAAGGTGAGACACAAACAGAGGGTCTTCAGGCCTTCCCCAGGCTTGGAGAACAAGCGTCTGCCTGCTTGTCTGGACGGGAGAGATGAATACGTGTGTTACATGCATACACGCATATTCCTAACAGGCTGATAAGACTATTACTCTTTGTTTACATTGAATTATTCCTTCATCACTGATGAAGTTTTAGACTGAAGCAGATCATTTGTCTTTTAAAAAAAAAAACTATTTTGGCAAATATCTGGTTACAGCTCTAGGGGTGTATGTATTTTTCTTTTCAATAGTAAATCTTTCATAAAATTAAGGCATTGACATTACATGTTGGTTTGTTAGGGTAATTTACTCCCCGCAGTAATTATGACTTAGTTTGTTCTACATGGAGTGATATTTTAATCATCCTTTCAGTGTTTATTGATGAAGGCCTGCTGCAAAAGATGAGAAGATTAGTTTAAAATTATCCCGAGTGAATTTAAAACAATAACAAGGAAGTAAACACAGAAAAAAAAACAAATTAAGAAATGTAATAGACTTAATAAAAGGCTAATGTTTTTTGAGTGTACAAAATCACTGCCAAACTCACTGTACCAGGGCTGTGCGTACTGTTATCAAATTGCTGTCTTTTTAAATTAAAAAGGCACAAATCTTCCCATCTGTAAAGGTAAATGAGATAAATGGTCAGTATTTTGCCCGATGTAAAAATCCATTACTTTGACTCAAGCAAAACACAAGTCATACCTCATTCCTATACCCATCATCAAGGAATAAATTTGCATTTCCTGACATGCTAGTAAATGCCTAGTTTCAAAGCAAAGACACCTGTCCTCTGGTCAACTCCTCGCTCCTCCTTAGTGTGCAAGGAAGTAGCTTTCTTAATTCACTTTCAGAGGAGAGGGAGTATCTATCTTCCTTGGACACTGAGATTCCTGCAAGGATAAAAAAAAGTATCCTTGAAAGCTGAATTTTCAACTTCACCCAACCAACAAGCCATAATTTTTTACCAAATGTGACATAGTCTCCACTTTTTAACTTAAGTAGAGTGGCAAACAAAAAAAAACAAAACCAAACAAAAACCCTCATCCCTCGTCAAATGCAAAATACAACAAAAATGCATTTTTGCTTGTTTTTCCCAGGTACTGAAGAAAATGTGTTCTTCATGAAAATATGTAAGTATATCAACTTATATCAATGTATTTCAATTGAAAACCTTTCAGCGTTGACTTGGCCAACCGTTTTTTACTTGCAGACTGTTTTCCTTGCCTTGAATAACATTTTCAGTTAGATGAGAGGGAGCAGCACTCCCCAGCTCTATTACTGTGGGATGTGTTTGGGCCTGCTCGCTACTTCACTACTTTTAAGTTCAAATTAAGGTCTCAGGAAGTAATGTTAGCAAAACTTTTTCCCAAAGTGGTAATTGAATCATTGTGTGTAGCTGTTCCTTCGAGTGCAGTGATGGTAGTTTCAGCTTTACGGGTGCTGCAGGAAGCTGAGTTCTTAAACATTCTGTTAGCAGCAAAACTCTTCGGAAGGGCAGATGTGGCCCAGGCATCATAGCCCAACTCCTTTCTTTTCAGTTGTGTGTCCATAAATCCCTGATGGGATGCACGGGTGCTTCTCGCCCGGAGCTGTGCTGGAGCGTGGCAGCGTCCTGCTGTACAGGAGCTGGCTGGAGGTCATACACATGCATACGTCTACCCAGACATAACCTGGGTGTCAGCTGGGTCCCGTCTGCTGGCTTCACTGTCCGTCTGCCAGATTTCAGGAGCTAACACATTGGCTTGCTCATGGTTTGTAAGGTTTGCTAAATGCTCCGGACTGTTTTGGATTTAAGGCCTTTTTGGAGTGTAAAATATTATTAGTTACAGTAGAGTGACTCTTTATCTGGCTGATGCACCTTTCTTCCAATGTAGTTGATAAATGTGCAGAGTTAGTCTGGTCACCAGCGTTTTGCTTGTGATCTGAAAAATGCAGCCGCTGGGACTGTTGATGCTGGTACAAAATCAGGATCCAGTGCCTATGAAGTCTGTGGTTTGTGTTTTAACTGGGACATGGACACAGTGGAGTGTAGTCCACAGTCTGTACCCTGCGTGCTGGTGGTTAAAGAAGTTGCCTCTTGCTGCCGTGTGTCAGGTGGAGACCCCTGTCTCCTGATGGAGCACCTTGGTGTGTGAGCGCTGCCAGGCTTTTCAAAGGAAAGGAAGAGGGTTAGCCTGGCAGTTAAACGTCTTGGCCAAAGGAGCAATGATCACCATTATCAGCAGCAGCAGAGAAAGCAGAAGTTGGGAGTGACAATTTGTCAATATGTACAAATCCCTGAGGGCAGAATGTAAAGAGGATGGGGCAAAACCCTTCTCGGTGGTGGCCAGTGACAGGACGAGGCGTAATGGGTGCAAGTTGAACCACAGGCAGTTCCACTTCCATGTGAGGAAGAACTTTCCTGTGAGGGTGCCAGAGCCCTGGCACAGGCTGCCCAGAGAGGCTGTGGAGGCTCCTTCTCTGGAGATGCCGGGATGCCACCCTGTGCCCTGTGCTCTGGGTGTCCCTGCGGGAGCAGGGGGTTGGACTGGATGATCTCCAGAGGCCGCTTCCAACCTCAACCACTCTGTGATTCAGGGTGCAGGGAAATGAATACCTGTGCCCTGTATGTCTGGGTTCAAGCTTTGGGTTGGGTTTAAATGCATTTCCTTTGTGTGGGCATTGCAAGGGTTAATTAAATATTTATGTATATGCTTCGTGAGGCTTATATGAAAAGCAGGGCAGACAAACACATATTAATCTGTTTGCTAATTCCAAGTATTATGGCCTCGTATGCTACAACTAATGGTTTGAGGACTCAAAGCCCATTTCATTTAAGTGAAAGACAGTGCTGCTGCTTGTTAGATGTATAAACAGCAGAGGATTCTAATGTCCAGCAGTATTTGTCTCTGTGGGCTGCAAAATATAATATTGCAATTCCTCAAAAGTTTTCCCTCCCTTAGCTTTTCTGTAATAAAATACAAGAAAACAAAAACAAAAACAAAACATAACAAAACAAAAAGATTCCCAGAGATTCTGAGTGCTACTTAAATGTAATCATTTCCTCTCTCCTTTGAACAGAAGGCATATAAAATGTGTTGTATACTTCCATGGAAGTCTTAAACAGAAAGAATCATTTTCTCCTTATTTGCATAGCCTGCTGAGAATGGACCTCAGTGTACATATGTTGACAGCAATAAAATTATCATTATCCAGCCAGTGCATACTATGCAGGTGGAGCAGTACATGTGAATCAGCTCTGCTAACGGTGGAATGCCCTTAGGGTTTAATTCTGAAACTTTCATTTCCTTGCTCTATTTTCAGCCACTATTATCTTTAAAAGCTTTTTGCATGAGGAAGGATTATGCATGGCGCTAACACGTTGTTACTCAGCTGGGTTCACCAATTGGCTGAAACTCAAAAATCTTTACCAGTTGGGCTAAAACACTAAAAAATGCCTTTTGATAAATGATCTGAAAGGATAATCAAGCAGATGGCTTTTAGGCCAACCTCACAGTGCCGCTTTGCAGAGAAATAATAGTTTCAGTAATGGATTGTAGAGCTTTATTTAAATCACTCTCCTATTTAGTGAAAAGGGGTAAAACAGTTGATTATTTTTCTTTCCCTAGAGCTTCCTTCCCCCCAACATTCAAATGTACCTGCACACTTTTTTAACTATTGGGAAGTTATTCTTTCTTCTTTGTTGTTGTTATTGCTGCTTCGGTTCTCACTGTTGTCTCTGACTGCGTGTGCTGGTGGCAGCCTCCAACTTCCCACGGTCTGTTTCCTGATGGATTCATTTACTACGTGTATCTTAGGGACAGTTCTTATGTGCCCCAACCTATTGACTCTAAGAAGAGGTCAAACATCTTATATTGGATTTATGTGGTGAATTACAGGTTCTGGGAGGTGTGGTTAAAAATGACAGGAAAGTTAGAATAACTGCGTTTAATAGGCTTGTTTGGCCTCCAGTCAGTGGGGTGACAGACTAGATGCAGACTGGCTTCTGCAGCCTCTTGGTGTGCCTGCTGGAAGGGAGGCGAACGAGGAGGCTCTTTTCTGCAGAGCCCCAAGTGGTGCCAGCAGCATCCTCGGTATTGCAGGGAGGTCCGTACGGGTAGGGTTAGTGAAGGAAGTTCTGCCTCACCAGGGCAGAGAAGCTGTGGAGGACAGTTGCTACAGATTGAAAAGAGTAACCGCAGAAGCAGAGGAACCTTGCGGGGCCCTGTGCTCAGGGGCAACAAAATCTGTATGCGGGCACAAGCGTCAGCACCACGTGGCAGCTCTAAAGGGAAAGTTGGTGGTTTTCCATATGTAAAGTCTACACCGTAGAGGAGTCTATATCTAAACTGCTAGGTCACGTCCTGGAGGCAATGACAGTCTAAGTGGGAATGCATGGTTATTGCATGAGACACATTGTCCAGACTTTTGGAAGGAGAGGAGTTGTTCTTAGGAGTACAGCTGAAGAGTCAGGTAAGAGCAATGGTATTCTTAACATATGTGCAATACACTCAAAATGTGTTTGATCAACCTTTAGCACTAAGGAGCAAAGCCTTCCAACTTGTGCCCAGCTGAGTATTCAGGAAGCCAAATATGAGAGGTTTAATGTATATATATACTAATTTTCTTGATGACAACACCTTCTGCCTTGAAATATGCACTTAATCCTTTGTTCTTCATTAGATACCACTGAATCCTTTAGGATCAGTGTTGTTTGTAATTGTCCAGATGGTCTTGTTACTGTTTTGGCAAAGTAGAACATTCTGGCACATTAAATATGGGTAAATATTTTTGATTCAACTCAAAAAATGAGAAGGAAAGGTGCGTTTACTCCAGCACAAGATCGATTCATTATAGGCTACAAGATAGATATTAGGTGTATTTGTTCCATCACAATGAATGCTTGTAATGATATCTTTGTCGTTGTCTTTTTATAAATAGGTGAAGCATCATGTCATGGGCTTTATGTGGATGGAAACTCTGAAATAGCTTTCCCTGGGTAAGACAGATAGGTCTGTAGCGACTTAAAACATATGAAGTCAGAGAAAGGCTAGTAACAGGGCCTCCAAATTACTGGGAATTTGGAAGCATATTTTTGAGCACATTTGTGCAGTACTCACAGGCAAGTCACAGACATGGCGTTTTTGTTTTCTGCATTGCAGTAATATTTAAGAAACTCCAAAGGAGGCCTTTAAAAATGCATACCTTTCATTAACATACCTTTCAGGCACCTGCTGCCCTAGCAATCCCTCTTCGGAGCTGATGGATTGGGGATGGGGAAGGAGCCCTGCACGGCAGCTGCTGAGGGCACAGGCTTCCTGCTGAAGCCGCTCCTGTCTCTGCTGGAGGCAGAGATGGAGGGATCTGGGTTAAATTAAACTATGAAGAGAAAGAAAACAATATCCAAAGGAATGTTGTGCTACAAATAGGAGGTCAATCAAACCTGCCTTACTTGTCCAAATTGTGCTTGCAGAAAAAGTGAAGACAGCAGGATTTTGCCTAAGTTTTGTAATCGTACAGGGTGGAATAAAATGTAAGTTGCCCCTCGTCTGTGGTCCATCTGGAACAGAGAGAAAAACATGTAGATTTTCAAACAGTAGATGTGACCTCCTATGCTAGCCTGATATGCTAAAACTTGATCTAAACACAGTGTTATTCATTATGGTCCCCAGTAAAGGGAATTTTCTCTAGGGAGATGTCAGCTTAAAATACAAGGTCTTGGTCTTTAATTCAAATCCCTCTAGGCAGACATTTCTGTCCGCATGAACCCCTTTGATTTCAATAGCACTTTGTGGTTCTGGACATGCAAATTCAGCTGGGGGTTTAGATTTCTACTACATACCGGTAGTAGGTGGTATCTGAACTTTTCACATGTTTGCATTTGAAAACAACAACAGCAACAACAACAAAAACTTATATGCTACTTTTTTTTTCCTTCCACGTATTACTATCCTTTGTGTTGTTCTTGGCCTTATTCTTGCTTGTCTTTCATGGATGAATGCGCAGACCCTGACTTTATATATGTTTTGGCTCATGTAACAGAAATAAAGACAGCGTGGTGGTAATTTATACTTTAAAGGTATTTTTGAATCAGAGAGTCCAGCCAGTGTGTTTTGTTTGTAGAGTATAGCTCCGCTCTGCCCATGAGGGCCCTTCCTTTCCTGTCTAGAGTGGATGATAACTAGGCCACACTGGAACACCCCGTGTCACATAACCCGTAATACTCCTTAACGTGATTCTTTGCCTATGCTCTCTACTGTGTGGAGTTTATTTACTGCTTTGTCACAGGTGCCACAGCACAGGCCAGCTCGTGGAAGAGACTGCGTGTGCAAAGAAGTGGCCTTATGTACTCATTGCTCCATCCCAGCTGCATCCATTTCCATTTTACCTCCTTGGCCAATCTGTCAGTGATGTCAAGCGCACCTCAGTTCGGATCTCTACATGTACACACGTACATCTGCCTTTTAGTTGTTTTGCTCTGTGGGGATTATAGATAGAGATGTCTGTTTCTGAGGTCTAAAACAGTGAGGGGGGTATTTGGAGGCATGCTTTCCTGAGTTCGCTTGGTCTGCTGAAACATGCTGCAATCACTGCTGTTCATGGTTTGTTTAATGGTGCTGTGAGGTACTTTGTCACTCCCAAAACTCTGCTTGATTCAGTGCTGAGGACATTCTGCATGTTCTGGAACGGTTCTGCAGCTCAGTCTCCTATCTTACCGTTAGAAATGGTTAAAAAGTCCTTGGGAATGATAAATCTAAGAAAGAATAAACTTCAGAAACTAAATGGATCATGTATATTGCCACTGGCATTTACTTTTAAGTATGCAAAGGAGACAGAATGTAAATAACATATATCTTTGTTACTCTTCTTCCCCTAAAGCAAATCTGTTTTGTAAATTTTCCTATGTGACCACTATGCCAATATTTCTGTGGTACAGATTTCCCAGTTCTCTGGTTTGAACCCCTTTTTCTTCTTTTTTTTTTAATTTTTGTTTGATGCTTGAGACACAACAGAATTCAGTGAAGTTATGAGATATTTTCCCTTATTATCTCAAAACAGATTGATCAGTCCATTCATGTAGTGAGCAAGGAGAGAAATGTGCTCACTTTCCTGTGTTACAAGCATCTAAAAACATAATGTAGCAATTAAGTTGCCTCATCAAAAAGAACCTTGAAAAAAGTCCCTCAAAATTGTTCATGTTTGGAAAAACTGTGTGTTCCTTTTTTGTCAAATGTCCTATTCCCAGCAAAGCATCTCCTGAGAGGCCAGGAGCCTGGCTAGCTGTTACCATATAGCAGGGCTGTCTCATCATATAGATATGTACTTGATGCATGAAGAGAATGGTAGGAAATGTAATTCTTCCACATAAACTCTGAATCTCCTCTGTTTGGCATCCATTGCTGTCATTTGTGCAGGCACTACAAATGCACGTGCCTGTGCGTAAGGTAGAGTGGTACCTTCAGCAGGTTCTGAGGATCGTGGTCTTGTTTGCAGAGTCGCAAGGAAATCTGACCACATGGCGCATGAAGGCCAGAATTGCCTATCGGGTCGAGTGCTTCTTCTCTGCAGATTTTCATCTTTCACGTGAGGGACTGAGTACCTGCATTGGTGGGAAGAGACAGATTTCCTTCTTCTTCTCTTTTAAAAGGGAGGAATGTTATTTATTACGATATTAGCCCTTTTGAAAATGCCTTATGAGAAATATGGGAAGCGGTAGAGAACTGAATGTTCGGGCTGTGGGATTACAAATATTCTTGGCCAGTACACTTGAGCACACGGGTGGCATTTGCTTTTAGTGGCTTCTAAGGGAACAATCAGAACCTGTCAGTCCTAAGAGAGAATCTGATTTTGATTGCTCAAGAATGAGTTATCTGATCTTGCCCCTGATCGAAGAGGGGGATTCTTTCAAGTGCTTATTTAATGTCTTTGCAAGAGAAACATATACACACTGAATAGAAGGGAAGGAAAAGAGAGAGAGAAAAAATGTGTTTCTTAACAGGAGTTTTGAACACAGCAAGCCATGTGGTGGTGCTAAAGTTACAAAAGATGAATCCTTCCAGAATAACTCCTGCAAAATGTGCAGAATGTGGCCAGATGAGATATGACAACAAGTACAAATTATAGCAGTGGCAAACCAGTAAACATGGAAATCTGAGTAAATCAGTCATTTCGAATCTATTTGCCAAACTGTGCTTATCCTCTGCAAAACCTCACGATCTCCATAGGAAGCACTTCAGAGCAATCTCTGCAGGGTTTTTGCTGGGTGGAGTTGAGGATCTGGATATTCCACAGCAGCCTTCCTGCAGTCACTGCAGATGATCTTTCAGCCTAATTGAAACCAGCAGTAATGATACCTGCATTCTTTTTCTTTTTTTTTTACCCGCATATCCTCTTCCTACTTCCAAACTGTTGCATGAGAAGTAATACAATACTAGGAATAGAAGGATTAGGTACTTCTGGTTTATCAGTAATATAATATGACTGCAGAGAGCAATATTTTGAGTGTTTAGTCTCTTTCCTAAACTGCACATCTCTCTTAGCATTTTACAAGAAAAGAATATTTTGTAAATATGTCAGGTGGATTTTTTTTTTCATATGGCTTCATCAGTACAATCTCATCTATTTCAGTGCAAGCTGAAACAGGCCAGTTAGCCCTTTCAAATGTATTATATATTTATATTCTCTGGCTATGGCAGAATAATTATGTTCAAAATTCATGCTTGAAGTAATTTACAGGCTTACAGTGAAGCACAATGTATGTGCCATCCCTTAATTTGTACCACTCTGAGGACAATTTCCTTGTCTCAGCATTTTACACTAGGTTTTGTAGCCAGAAGTTTGAAGATCTGAGAATAAACGTGTTTCTGCCATAAACTTTCTGTACAGTCTTAAAAAGAAAAAATCACTTTATCTCAGTTCTTCCTTCTGTAAAGTGGAGACTACAATACCTGTCATGGAGGTACTTCAGGCTGAAGAGATTGAGGTGTGACTGGAATATGTTATAGAAATATCTAAGCATTAATTCAGTATTCATTTTCAGTAGACTTGCCAGAGGTTCTCCTTTTTTTGCTTTCCTTCTTCCTTCTGATCCCTTTCTTCTTTATGAGAAGTAAGAGTTGGTAATGGCTCATCTGCTTCTTTAGAATTAAGAACAGAGGAAGGTTGTTCTGAGTCAGAATCGTGCCCATTTTTAAGGGTGCAGTAAGCACCCGTAACACTTTCCTCTGGTGCAATCACAGCGTTTCAGCCCAGGAACTGAGCTGGTTGTGATTTTCATACATTCAGCAACCTTAACAGCTTTGTCTTGCACTGGTGTGTACTGTCTCTAGCTAGAACCACTGTAGGTGGCCCGTGATCTTTCTCTGCCATTCCCTATGCTATTTGTGATTTTATAAACTTCCATCGTATCATTTCCTGGTCCTCTTTTTTTTTTTTTTTTTTTTTTTCCTAGTTAAAAAAATGGTAGTCTATTAAGTTGTTCTGTGCTGGGAGTCACTGTTTGGCTTTGGTCAGCTTTGTCACCCTTCTCTCACTGTTCACCATAAACTTTGCAAAGGAGAGGCCAGAAATGCAAACGATATTCAAGGTATAGGGGAACCATGTATTTATAAAATGGCATAATGATATTTTTTATTCTGTTCTTCCCTAATTGTTCATAAATTCTGATTTATTTAGCTGTCTACCTCTACTGAGCATTGAGCTATGTTTTCATTAGTTACCTACAACAAATCCAAGAATTTACTTCCCACAGTAAGTAACGTAAGGTAAGGGAAGGGAAGGTAAATTCAGTAAATGATGAGTAAATTCAGTTCAGAGCCCATCATTTTATGTGTGAAGCTACAGTTGATTTTTTCCCCATGTGCTTCACTTCACATGTATCTACACTGAATTTCATGTGTCATTTTATTGCTTGGTCCCTCAAACTTAAATGGTCTTCACAAAAGATTCGTCACAGATGAATCGTCCTTACTACCCTGAATAATTTATTTTCTCCATTACTTATCTCTGAGTTTCTTCAGCAAACTTTGACAGTTCATTACCTTTCTTTTTTTTACCCTCTACCCTTACCCATCTGTCCTTTCACCCCTTTCCCGGGGTACTTATGTTGGCCAGCATAGGCAGCAGCCCAGATCCTTGGGGAGCTTTCCTGGTGACTTCCCTGCAGCACATGAGCTGGCTGTTTACCACTACCCTTAACCAATTATTTATCCAAGCAAAGGCCTTCAGCCTTATGCAGAGGCTGTACTGCTTTTTTTTCCCTTTGAGGACTGGGACAGATAGAGCTTCCTGTGCCCCATGCACGTATGACTGCCTCTCCCTGGTGTTTCCATCTGAAGCTTAGCCTTTCCCTGCAGAGATGTGTGTTGTCCTCCGCAACTTGCCTGACTAAGGGTAGCACTGGGAGAAAAGATACTTTGTTTTGGGTTTTATCTGTTGTAAAGGAAGCGTGGAAGACTCACACAGGGGTATTGACTGTTCTTGTATCCCATTTACACAGGAACATGTAAATGACAAAGTCGGATCTGATCAGCTGGTATTAGTCCTGGATACTCTTTCAGACTCTGATCAGTCACTGATGTTCCAGAAAGAGATGCAAGAAATAAGTCAATGTGCACATTTTTTTTGCAGCTTAGAAATTTCTTCCAAATACATTAGTCAAATACCAAAATCAAATACGTTATTTTTTTTGCATCAAGGCACAATCTGTCTGAAAAGTTCTCTTCTAGATTTTGTGCCTTATGGAGTTCAAGGACGGTGGGATCTGGCTCGTTTATAACCCTTATAGGAAGTTCGCCATTGCTCACTTCCCGTTAAGGCATTTCTCTCTCTGTACTCCCTCCATTCTGCATGAGATTTCTTATCAGTGTTATGCAGTCGTATCTCGCCAGCTCTTACAGGGATTTATGGATGTGTTCTAATTATCAGCCTGCACTGAACAATTCACCAGAGAATGAAACATGGGTTAGTATCAACGAAGACTAGAGTTACTATGCTGGAAGGTATCTCACTTGTAAAGTAGTTTTTCCTCATTTTCTTCCCCAGTTGTAGTTTTTCTATTCTTTTCATGAGACTGACATCCTGGAGGAAGCAGGAAGGGGGAATAAGAGCTCTTGAAGCTGTGAAATACTCTGTGTAAGCTTGATCCCAAGAGATTTGGAAATCTTCAGGAGAGGTGACACAGGTGGCCTCAGCAAATTCTCTTGTTAAAGCTCTAAGCCTGGTGCAAAATCTGAGGATCTAAAATCACATTGTAATAAGCATTTATACCTGCTTATTTTTTAACAATAATTTTGCTTATAAATACCTTTTGCTTATAAATACCTTTTGTGAAAAGTCTCATCCGTACTGCCATGTAAATGTGTATAAGGAAAAGCCTCTAATTTGCCAATGCATGTTTTTTTTAGGGGATTGCTTTCTTTATTGTCTCGTACCTAACCAGTTGTGCCATGATTGACATTGAGAAACTTATCTGTGGAGAATTTTTAAATCAAAAATATGCATAAAAAGCTGAACCCAAAGGTTTAATCATGTTTTCATTTCTGTTTGGTCCCAATATTAAAGAGCACATTCTGGATCCTTGGTTTCAATGTCTGTCTTCTAATTTGCAGTAGCAATTCCTGTTAATTTCCTGGGGAGATTATTATATTAATCTAATAATTTTATATACTTTTCTCCATCCCATTTTCCTTTTTGTTTTATACTATTTTTTCTTAAGCTAACATGTATACTGGTTTATAGCATTTCTAATGGCAAATAATATTATGCTCCATTGTTAGGGGAGATGAAGAAGGGGTTCACTGACATTTTACTCCAGATTGACATTATCTGGTTTCTGTATGATTTCTAGAACCCAAGTTTTCTGTTAGTAGAGATCAAAGACCTCGAGGCCCTGGCATAAGCCATAAGCAGCAGTACGTTCCTTCACAGCCTTGGTGAATGCAATGGACCCCCTCACGCTGCTCACTTCGCAGCGGCGCTGAAAGCATTTCTACTTCTGCTATGCAGCTGGTTCTAACATTTCTGCCTTGTGTTGTTTATTCAGACTGATACTGACTTGCAAGCCCCAGTTATTTTCATCTGTCAGCGTGTATGAATAATGTGGAATTTAGTATTGCTCAATATAATACTAACATTTGTCTCACATGTTGCTTTGATTGGAGAAACCAATAAAGGGAGAAAGGCAAAGGCTGTTTTGAAACGTATCTTGGAGGCACTGTTGAACAAGATGTGCATTTGGCTTTGCTGGCGTTGTCTTCTGGGGCGCTGTGACGGAAGAAAGAAACAATTATCTCACAGTGCCAAAATAATAGCTTCTGCTTATTCTTTGCTAAAGCATGAGGGCCCAATCCAGCATCCATTGAAATCAATAGAAGGATTCCCATTGTTTCGCTGAGCCTTGGATCAAAGCCACTGTGAAGAGGCACAATATTTCAATAGGTTAAAAAGAATACAGTAGCTTTTGATTTTTTTTCCTAATATGTGAAGAATAGATGTGCTCTTCCCAGCCCAGCTATGCTGAAATAATGAGAATGTAGAGTTTTAGTGGGAACAGAGAGAAAATATTTGGAAAAATAATTTATTCATCAAAAAGAACAGTCTTTTCATGAGTATGTGGTGAATTTGGAAATAGGTTGGTCAAAGAAAAAGGGATGAAAGACGTTTGTTTAAGAGGTTAGAAAGTCAATATTGAACATTTTTAAAGTATGTCATTTAGAAATGTGGCTCAATATAATTTGAAAATAATAAAGGAAGCATTGGCTTAAATCAAATCCATTGCAGTAAGAACTTCCCTTTCCTTAAAATATTTGTTTCCCATTTTTTCTGCTTAGCTGTCAAACCAAATAAATGATTTAATTGCCTAGCTATGATTGTAAGGAAACTGTTATAACATAAAAATTGCCACTTCCTCTTTTGTGGCTGAGCCAGGAGAGTGAACCATGTACACTCCTATTAACTGCTAGGCTAATCATATTGTGCTGCCTGTTATTGAGCCTCGCACGCATGGATGTCTCCGTTTAATCAAAGGAAGTTCTGAGAGAGCTTTCTGGCTCCTGCCGCTTTCGTCCTCCGTGCCAGGATTCTCACTGGGAGGAATTCCCGTGCCGCCTCTCCTGGCTCTCCTGAAAGGCAGGTTGCTTATTACGCCTTGGTGCAAATTAAGCCGTCTGCCTCTGTGGTGACAAAGACGATGAGGGGGAGCTTGGCTCTAGCATTCAGAGCTCTGTGACTGCCCAGTGTGGGGCCATGAAGATGGTGAAGGGACTGGAGCATCTATCGTATGAGGAAAGACTAAGAAGTCAGATGGGTCTGTTTAGCCTGGAAAAGAGAAGATTGAGGGGAAATCTGATCAACCTGTACAAGTACCTGAGGGGTGAATGTAAGGAGGATGGGACTTCTCAGTGGTGACCAGTGACAGGACAAGGGGAAATGGGTATAAATTGAACCACAGGCAGTTCCACCTCCATGTGAGGAAGAACTTCTCTCCTGTGAGGGTGCCAGAGCCCTGGCACAGGCTGCCCAGAGAGGCTGTGGAGTCTCCTTCTCTGGGGATCTTCCAACCCACCTGAATGCCACCCTGTGCCCCGTGCTCTGGGTGTCCCTGCTGGAGCAGGGGATTGGACTAGATGATCTCTAGAGGGACCTTCCAACCTGAACCACTCTGTGGTTCTGCGAGGCTGGGAGGGCTGGCTGCACGAACACAGGATGGCAGCCCAGGGGGATCAGGCTTTGGAAGCAGGATTCCTTCCTTGGAGAGCTGAGGGGCTCTTGATCTCCAGGCCAGCTTTAACCCCACTGTAGCTCTGGATGGTTGTAGCGTGCGCCTGGCATCCGTGGATCAGCTGAATCCAGCCAGGGGCCCGTGTAGTCCAGGCTCCTTCCTCTACCACGACTCTAGCAGATACTCAGGGAAAAACCTATGAGGAAGAGAATAACTAGCAAGCTCTATCTGCACACATTTCTGCAGTTAGCAAGCTAGAGGTTTCCAGAAATGAAAACTGTCTCTCAGACTTCAGATTTAGTACCCTCAGTGGAACTCTACCATGAATTTGTCCGGTCGATTTTTAGACACATTTATACCTTTAGCTTTTCGCAACATCCGGTAGCAATGAGTACTGTAACTTAATTATACATTGTGTGAAGACAATACTTCCTTTGTGCCTTTTAAATCTGCTGTCTCATGATTTTATTAGATGCTCTCTAGTTCTTCGATTATGAGAAATAGTAATCAGTCTTTCCAGGCTGGCTTTCCCTATGCCAAACATGACCTTGAGCGCAGGCGCTCTCCATCATCCTTATTCCAGGCAGAGATGCTCTTATTTCATTTCTCCTTTGTAGGAGCCATTCCCTCCCAAGAAGCACCCATAATCTTTTCTCTTTTTTTGGGTAAAAAGGGGATAACAGAACTGCACTATAAATAACATACAGATATGTTGTGAAACAGTGTAAGGTGGCATAATGCTGTTTTTTGTTGGTTTTCTTTTTTTTCTTCTTGTTTTTCTGTTGTAATCATTCCCAATATTATATTTGCCTTTTTGATTTTTGCTGGCAACCTAGTTGATGTTTTCAGAGAACACTGTGGAATAGAAGTAAGTAGAATTACCTAATATCCTATCATTTTGCATGTGTCCCTGGTGTTGTTTTCTCTATGTAGATAACTTCATATATTCTGTGACAATATTATCAGCCTGGTACAGCATTGTATGCAGATTTTTCTGAGCGCTTAGTTTTCTGTTGTTAGGAGCAGTAAAGCACATGGACTAGTCACATCATAAAGTGAATGAGCAAAGACATTTCTGGTCATCACTTGTCAATGTGACAGTGACTGGAAGCAAATGACTGCCCAAAGGTTCACCAGAATTAGCAGCATGGTTAGAGAATAGTGATGTTTCGGTATGGATTTTTTTGACAATTTGTTTTAAGTTTTGTTCAATATTTTTTTAAAAGCAACTTGAGAAAACAGTAAAAGGGTTTCCATTTCTCAATATAAAATAACTCTTTTTTCAGAAGTGACCTTTAAATGTGTGTTAAAAGTATTTATGCTAGCTTAAAATCAAAATGAGAGGTTTTCCTTGACCTGGTATATTTAATATGTTTCTTTGAGGGAGCGACATTAAAATTAAAATAAATTCCTAGCTATCCAGATTTAAGTGTGATGCTGTGAAAGCGGAATGCTGCAGAAATGAATTTTTCAGAGTGTAGTCATCAGCTTCGCTCCTGACCTCATAAAATAGTTGGAGCTGGGGACAGAAATCGGGACCTCTTTAAGTAATATTATACAAAGTATTGAGTAAAGGGAAGGCCAAGATTTATTTCTTATTCTTATTCTGCACTGGCTGTGGGATAATTCTAACTTTGGCTGGTTTGAGAGGCCTAAAATTATTTACTAAGGCTAAAGCTAAGAGGGCAACACTAAGAAGAGTGAACCAGGCACCTGGGTTTGATTGGCACTTCAAATAATTAATCTCCATGACTCATTTTCCTTCTCTGTAAAGTGGAATAACATTATTTCACCTCACTGGTGTCTTGTGAAAGTTCAGCCCACGGGAAAGCTGAGTGTTAGAGCCATGGAGCAGCTTGCGCATCCCAGTGCTCAGCCTGGCAGCACCTCTTCGGAGCCGTGGCTGCAAGGCAGGGCGAAACCTGGTGGGATTTTTTGTTTTTGTTTAGCTCAATATATTCCGGGTTCGGTTATGTAAAGTGGAACCACTGCAATTAAACAGACCAGGCAAAGCTGACTGCAGCCTTTAGTTGTCTACTGTGAATTTGTGTGAGAGAGGGGAGAGAGGTTCAAATGCCTTGGGGCGGACAGGGGAGCTGAGTCTGGGTTTTGCCTGTCCTGGGTGAGACCTTCTAGCTTTCAGACCCTGGATAAACAGGGAAGGGACATCTTCAGCCTCTCTTCTGTGAAGAGACTGACCACATAAATATGTGTTCATTCTCACAGTCCTCAGTGCGATTAGACATTTGTTCATCCCAGTGACATCTGCGACCAAACAAGGTGCAACGCTGCTCAGTGTTACCAGGTCACGCATCCCTCTGAGGGTGCCTCGAGACCTTAAGGATAGTAAGTAACAGACGTGTAGTTAGGTCTTGTAAACTTGAGAAACCTCCATAGTGAGATAGAATCAGAGTGGGGATTTTGAAGATATCAAGGCTTGGCTCTTTGGGAAACACAAATCCTTTCACAAACGTGGATCTAAGGTGCATGTGGTGATGCCCTGTAGAACAGCTCCAGGGAGATTAATCCTACAGAAAATTTAATCACATTTAATCACATTGAGGGTGACAGAGCACTGGAACAGGCTGCCCAGAGAGGTTGTGGAGTCTCCTTCTCTGGAGATCTTCAAGACCCGCTTGGATGCAGCCCTGTGCCACGTGCTCTAGGTGGCCCTGCGTGTGCAGGGGGGTTGGACTAGATGACCTCTAGAGGTCCCTTCCAACCTTAGGCATTCTATGATTCTATGATTCTATGATTCTATGATTCTAATGTATCGCTATGAATTTAAGATTACGTTTCATATGCACATAGGGCAAGAATTGAGATTACATGCTAAATGTAGCTATAGGACTGCCTAGCTTTGAAGTGTTAAAAGTATTAATGTAGTTTTTGGGTATAATGAAAATATTTCCTGTGAGAGAAGTCATTTTAGAGAAGCAGTATCAGCAAGCATCGCTGATTTTGTGTGTAAACAAAATTTATTGTAATGACTTTATATTAGTTCAATACTTGTCAGTCTTTTCAGAGTAGGATCTACTTGTTGAACAACAACCATCATTCCATTCCCTTAAATTTTATTAAATGTGAGAGTAAAATTTTAACACTAAAAATAAGCATAACATTGTATAATGTATTCGTGTAAGATTTAAGAGTCTGACAAGGGATATTTGGACTTGAAAGATAAGATTACATAGAGTGATTACAGGAATGGGTGATTTTCTTTGCTTTAGACTGTAATACTATTTTCTAGTACCTCCCAGTCACCTGCTTGTCATGTGGGATGCTCCCAGACTCACAACATGTCTATGAGGAAACACTCCTTCCTGGTTTAGAAGGGGGCATTTTGAAAAGCACTGTCATGGCAAAGGACACATGCTCACCGCCCACTGTTGAGAAAGAAAAGGTTCCTCTGTCTTTAAAATCCACTAGCCAAGTAAGAAAAAAACTGCTGAGGAGATTATATTCCTGGGAAACCCAGCACTGAAAAAGGAATGCGACATTTTAAAGCACATCTCCTACATCCCAGCTGAATCATGCCACTTCTGAGTGTTTTGGAATAGCCTGCTCACACACACTGTGCCATTAAATTATGAGTATTAATAGGACTTACAAGGGTGCATCCATGGGGAAATACAGTGTATCCCTCTGTTCATTTGCCTCATGTCTGTACACACTGTATGCTTTATTACTAACAGTGACTTTTCATTTGAGATGTGCAAAGCTGTATTTGCAGTACAACAATTTTAATTACAGATACCACAGTGATAAAAAAGAAAAGAAAGAGATACTCCATAATTGCCTTTCTTTCTGATCAGCAGAACTTCCATCAGGTTCTCCAGAATTGCTCCCCAAAGGAAGGGGACATATATAAATATGTAAGAAGAGAGTTAATTACCAGAAATGCCTCAAAAGCACTATATATTTCCATGATTGAATCCTTCCCTGGAGTCATGATAAGCATCCAACAGAAAAATAGGCTGTTAATTAGTTAAGAAGGTAAATTATATTCATGCACGGGAATATCTACTTTAATAGAGTTAGGAAGTGCCGGTATTCCTATGGTAAGAGAGAATGCTTAAGGACTAGGGCTGCAAGACAGACCTCAAGAAGCCAGAGTGCTGAATGAAAGCCATGACCCTACAACTAAAGATCCAGAGGTAAATCAGCTTCTCAGAGCATTCCACTCTTTTTGATAGAGGCAAATCTTATCCCACTAGATTTTAAGCAGTGTGAAACCAGTACCGAACACCTCTGGTTCTCAGGTACAGATTCTGTTATTGTTGGAAACAGGCAATTCACTGAGGCTAAATCTTTTGCTGGGAGCAAATTTACCAGTTTTAACAGGGATGATATTTGGAGGAAGACATGGTCATCTTTGCTGATTAGCTAGTCCATTGTCAATCAATAATCAGCTGTGGTTCAAGGCTCTGCTCTGCCATAGTTCAGGCAAAATTTTTTGTCTCCCAGGATCTCATGAGTTGTCTGACCTGCGCGTTTGTTCTGGGTTCCCCTCCATCTCTCCATGCTCTACATTGCTGCTGCGTTAGGAGAGCACCAGGCTCCGCACTGTCACTCTCTACTGCTTTGCTATGTGCAATTAGCTGATCTGCCAAGGTGGGCGAGAGGCTTCCTAGGTTTTTAATGCAGAAAGAATCTTTTGACAACTTTGTAAGGTCGGATGTTGAGTTTGCCTTACCGCAGAGCAGAAGCAGATTTGGAGAGCGTAAAAGCACTTCCAGGTCAGAGAAATTGTTTCCCACACAGCTCTATTATGAATTATTTTCCAAGCACTGTGGAATATGGTCTCACTCTCAAAATGTTCTTTCTTTTGGAGGTGTTGTTTGCATGACTTTTCCTTGTGTTTTATGGTTGATTAGTTTAGATTGATGCAATTAGTGTAATTAAGCATAATTATGAATTTTGGTGCAAATTCTTGTAATCAAATATTTACAATGCATAATTAGGTAATTACAATATGTAATTAGCAATACAAAATGAAATGTCATTACAAACTGCTAATTAAATTTCATATAAAAATGTGTCCTGGGCACATGCAGTAGATAATCTCAAAAGTTCATTATCCTGTCTTTTGGAATATCTTTAGAAACTAGTTTCCAAATGATCAAACCTCTCATTTTTTGTGTATGGAACTAGAAGGCTGAAAAAAATTGATTTTAGAAAGCAAGGCTGTTTCCTCTTTGCAATGTAGTTGGTTGAGAAAAATGCACTCACCCTCCACCTGCATTTTGCAGGCTTTTCTGCATACATACCTCAAAATGAAAACAACTGAAAAAGTGCTCCAGTAAAGCATGCCAAAAATGAGCAGAAGCAGCAGCAGGAGGAGGAGGAACAGCATTGCAAAGTAACAAAGCGACTAATGTTTTGGAATTGTAATGGTTTATGTTCCTTTTCATGAAGTCCATTTTTCTGTGTGGTATTTAAGCTCTGAGCAGAGCATTTAAGGTGCCGCAGTTTAATACCTTTAAATGTTGATGCATCTTCGAAGGCCAAAGATGAAGTGAGTGGGTTTTACATGGGAATTCTTTGCGAAAATCTTTTGGGAAATCAATCATCTGTTTCAGAATCAGAACTAAATACTATGTGAACACCTCCATGAGTGGGTTTACAACACACCCTGTGGCGGGTCTGGAGGCTGCCCCCAGCCTGGGTTGCTTATTACAAGGACGATGAACTTGGAAGTGAAGCCCCACGTGTGCCTGGAAGTTTCCTGCTGCAGCGCGGCATGCGTGCCTAAGCATATTTAGTAGCTCGCCACACACCAGTCGACAACACTCTGGTTTNGTGAGTGGGTTTTACATGGGAATTCTTTGCGAAAATCTTTTGGGAAATCAATCATCTGTTTCAGAATCAGAACTAAATACTATGTGAACACCTCCATGAGTGGGTTTACAACACACCCTGTGGCGGGTCTGGAGGCTGCCCCCAGCCTGGGTTGCTTATTACAAGGACGATGAACTTGGAAGTGAAGCCCCACGTGTGCCTGGAGGTTTCCTGCTGCAGTGCAGCCTGCGTGCCTAAGCAGTCGACAACCCTCTGGTTTGCAGGCTGCCTGAGGGATGTCTCTGTTGGTGGGGCCAGCAGAGATGGAGCCAGTCATGTTTGCTGCACACGCCTCCATATACTGAGGTAGATGGTTTGTGGTCGCAATGACAGAGCCTAGGATCACTCCCACACTAGCTCAGCCAACCATCTGCGTGTCCCAACCTATTAGCGTAGAAAAGCCCCACTGCTAGGATTTTAGTCCCTGAAAGCATCTCCCTCCATGTGAAGGACCAAAGGATCCTTTAAAAATACCTGGAGTTCACATTAAGGTACCTTTAACCCATTATATGCTAGTGGTGTAGCAGATTTCCCAAGTATCTAAACAAATAATTGTTTGTGTTTGGGGCTGTCTTGGAGGTCCATTTCTGTTGATCTGTGCAGTTCTAAAGCCCAGAATGCTGAAGCTGCTTGTTCTTCTGGAGAAATTGTGGTATATATTTTGGTCAAATTATCTTCCAATTTATGTAAAATAAGTTAAAAACACTTTTTTTTTTTTTTTAAACTCTGGTATCATTGGATAGAGGGGCCAAAGGAGGAGATTGGTGCAGTAAAATAACATCTTCCCCAACACTAGTAGATAACATTTAGCTAAAGAATAAAATATTGTATGGGCCTCAGGGAGTGTCTTGGCTATGAGCTGCTCTACGAAGTCTTGACAGCCTTCTGACATGGGCCAGCTTCCGATGCCAAGCACCTGATGTAAATCAGGAATATAGGCACTGGCACCATCCTGCCATCCTTGTAAAAGAAGATGTGAAGTCAGAGAGGCTTGGAGCCAAGAGCCACGTTAGGAGAAGGGTCGTTTGAACAGGAACGCTGGATGCTGTTGCGTGTTGGCGGCGTTCCCCAGCAATCAGCGCCTCTGCACCACCTAGTACCTTCCTGAGCTCCAAACGTGAATGCTTTCCACTGAGTCTGACCTGCCTGCAGATCTGGTTTGGCTTGCTAAGGTAATTAAGACTAAACTTTTCAACAACTGCATCAAAAACCATCCGGAAGAAATAGGTAGGTCAAAGACTGCTTTTCACATCTGTTTTCAAACAGTTCTCTGTATGCTTGAAACAATGATTTGCACAAAATCTAGGCTTGCTTTCATTTAGGGTTGAAAACCAGGTATGAAAAAGGCCTGGAAAAGTGAAGCATAAAAATTGCCAAAAGCCGTTGAAAACTCATTATTTGGGGTACTCAACTTCATGAAGATATTCAGAAAAGTAAGATAATTCACTAACTACCTGATTCACAAATTTCTCACTGATACACAAAGAGTTTGTGTCATCTGTATCCATTAATGCCTGTGAAGACTAACCATGAAAATATCCTCTGCACAGATGGGAGAATAAATTGTGTAGCTCTGCAGTGAAATAAATGTGGATGTAACCAAATAAAGATAGATCCTGCACACAGATCCTGTAAAAACCAGTCTGTGGTGTCTGGCTGTGAAGCAAGTCAAAGCACAGCAAGGCAAATCAAAGGGAAATAGTTTAGATCTAAAAAGGGTTAGGTGCCTGGGGAGGGTTTGGAATAAAAATAAATACACATAATTGAAATAAAGGGAAAAGCACATCTTTTGACAGCAGAAATACATGCTAAAATAGGAGCAAGATAGGAACCACCTAAAACAGGAATTGCTTTTTCAAGATACATTATAGTCCTTCAAAATGTCTGTAAAGGAAATCAGATTATCAGGATAGCTTTATTATTAGAAGAAAAGGAATATTAAAAGACCTCAGTTCAGTCTGAATAAAAAAGATAAATTTCAAGTAAACTGACACAGAGTTTATCCATGGTTGGGTTTGCAGCAATAAAGTCAGTGAGGGAATAAGCTATGTGATTTACAGGTAGTAAGCTTCTGTAAAATTTACAAACTGCTGTTATAAAATGTCACCTTTTATGATGCATTCCACTCAGCCTGCATATATAAAGGGCACTGCAAAGGAAAGAGTAGCAAAAGCAAAGCAGTCTTCTGTCCTACATAGCTGCCTTTTATGTCTTTTAAAACAGTAACAGATATCTATCATATGATGATCCTGCTGCTAGATTTCTTCTCATTATTTTTCTGTTTGTGTAGGTACCCTGTTGGCCTTGGCATTACTGATGGAAGATTTAGAATGGTTTAATTGAGGTAAGTTTTTGCAAGATGCTCATGGAGGAATGGAGCAACACTTTCTCAGCTCTCCTTCTCCCGTATAATGGTGGGGCTTAAAAGAAATTTGGGTCATTTTCTGTTTTTCTCTACTTTCTTTTAAGTGTTTGGTCTTCACCTATGCAAGGGTTAGGCACGTCAGGAATCTGGAGCCCACATTAACCTTTTTCATAAAGCTTTTTGTGAGTTTTAGTGAAAGTAAACATTGCTGACCTTGGAAGCTCAAAATTCATTTCAATTAATTTTCAGTTAATTTTTTAAAAACTTCCAAGAATCCTTCCAAGGTGTCCAGAGTGTTTTAATTTGCTGTTGGCTTTGCTGAAAAGATACTTAAGTATTTCTCATGGCACCAGGGTTATTCTCGAGTACGCTCATCAAGGTCGACCCCCAACTACCTCGAGATTGACCAAGTGGGCTAGTTGGTCCTTGGCTTGTGCTGAAAGCTGCCTTGGCAAAGGGGAGTCAGGCTCGCCAGGAGCTATTCAGACTTGGCTTCTCGAATGGGTAAGTTGCACAGACCGAGCTCCTTTCAAGTCATGGCCCAGGCTGCACCCACTGTCAAAGTCACGTACACAAACTGAAGCCCTGTTGCACCCCTCTCTCATTTCTGTATTGACTCAAGGGACTAATTCCTGCCTCGTATTTCATCTTCAGTTGAAAGCTCAATTATTTTAGTGGGTTCTTTGGAGTCCAGCATGATTGATGAAGTTGCTTCTGAGTTAAATGGAAAGTCCTACTATTTTTTGTTCAGCACTAGCAAAAAAAAACAGCTTGAGTTAAAATTTTAACTAGGCTATATTCTGGAAGTTCAGCAAAATAAGACAATAGTTGTGGTGATAAAACTGGGGCTTAATGGTAGCTGTTATAGTAGAACAACAGTCACCATACAGTCATTTTGCTATCCAGTGACCATAGTTTCTGCAGTTTATTCTGACAGATTTATCTTTGCCTTCATTTAGTAATCTACTTCTCTTTAGCACAATGATCATTATTCTAACTTTAAAATACTGTTGCCTATCTTGCGAAATATTTGAATTCAAACTGTTTACAAATGAACAACAAATAAACACAGTTTAAGAACCATCTCTTCTTATGGTGCAAATTGGATGAGCCTCATCGACTTCAACAGGCAAACGTGTCTGTCAGCGTAACGGATTGTGTGTCCTATGATTATGAGTTTGCAAGTTGCAGTGAGCACTGAGATATTTCCCTTCGTATTCCTCTCTGGTTTGAAGCTAGGGGTTGGTACTCATTCATTGGTACTCGTGGTACTCACGGTGAATGCTCATTGGTACTCATTCACTGGTACTCGTGGTGAACAGATCTGTGTGAGGACCTTGGTTGAAGAAAGGTTCTGAAAGGAGATTCCTGACAGCACCTCCTGTGGCGGAAGCGATGCAAGGGGAAGCCCCAGGATTTGGTGTGCTTTCATGTGCCTTTCATTTTCATCGCACCCAGAGGCATTGTGAGTAAGATACAAGTGCACTGACTTCTTCAGGTAACAAAAGAAACAGAATATGGGTACCATTGGTACCAAATGTGCATGGTGTGAGGCTGGTGAGGTCGAGAGGAGAGACATCCGGGGACCCATGGGACCTAGCAAATGTGTGGGATGGCAGCTCAACACCAAGATCTGCCCAGCCTGGGTGACACCCATGGATGAGGTTTGTCAAAGGAAGGAGGGGGCAGCTAGTGTTTCTGCACACCAGGGTATGGAGACGTGAGGAGAGGGCTGAAGCTAAGGCCTCTGCCAAGACAATCTGGGAATCTTAAGTCTTTATGTAACTGATCTTGGTAATTTATTAACTGCTGCCTTTTCTGGGTTTATAAAATTTTACATTCCTCATAAAGTTCTATTTAAGTATTTCAGAGCTGGAAAGAAGGAGACTACAGGAGTAGGGCACAATTTGGAGTGTCCTGAAGGCAATAATTTTATGCTATGGCCATACAGCGAAACATAGGCCAAGTGTCGTGCTAGAACAGCTCCATTGCTTCTGATGCTAAAGACCAAAGAGTAAGATCATTTTCAACATTGACTACTGTGGAGATACTGTGACTTGTGGTGGACCGATTGACAAGAGAATTAGAAGTTTATATGGTCAATACCTTGCATGCAAGAGGAACAGTGAATAAATGTAATGAAATAACCAACTGATATTTAAAAAACACAGGAAAAAAAAAACAGAGAGATATTGTAGCTTTGTAAATTGTGTGAGAATTGCTGCATTGAGTGGTCCTTTCACTGAAATCAGTGACCAAAATACTATTAACCTGCAAGACAGCGAAGCTAATCTAAGGCTGGACCCCCAGACTGGCAGGCACAGAGTGTTCTTTTTCTCAGGTGGTGCTTCTGGGGTCGCAATACTGCATTTCTCTGCAAAAGTATAGCAGGTGGGAGCTCAGACTCCGAACGCCACCAGGAACTGTACAGGAAAGGTCATGCTGGGTGAAGAAGGTGGCAGATTTCCCAAGCAGCCCTCCTGCAGGAGGAAGCCATGCTCACCTTTTCTCAGCTGAAGGTTTATTGAAATATGAGTGTAAAATAGGACGCCGTGAAGTTAAGAGGCTGAGAGACCTTTCTTTCCCTGTCCTGAGGAAAGGGAAAAGTGTGTCTGCTGAAGGGCAGTGTGTTTCATCCTGAAGGATTTTTTTCCTCATGCTAGTTAGAATTTGAATTTGTCACCGTCTTTTCCCTCTGGATCTGAGTGTGATAGCCAGACACACATTAAGCCCTATCTTGTAAAAGCACTTAGAGCAATTTGTGCAGAAGCCAGGTGAGTTTATAAAGCGCAAGATTAATATCACCGCTCCACAGATTAAGTGACTTAAGTCAGGATTGCAGTGAGACTATGTGGCAGGACTAAAAATAGAGTACAGGCCTCTAAGTCAGTTTTCCATAAAGCCATCTTTCCTTTGTGAATGTGCATGTCTGCTCCAGGTGAAATCATGCCCCAAACTTCCTCAGATTTCAATGAATCAGGAGACGCCATGAGCACCTCTTCCCTTGGACCTGTCCCCTGTGCTAACAGGTACTTTGGATTTCCTCCTTGCAGCATATGTCAACGAATATCAATGGGTTTTATCAGTAAATACAAGGTGTGCGCACTTCAAAAGAGCAAATACCTTTTTTGCAGGTGCAAATAGATGATGTACCTAATTAGAAAGGCAAAGAAAATTCTTAACAGGTGTTGGACTGTTCCCTCTGTGCATAGAATTAATTCTTCAAAAGTTCTGGAAATAGGGCTAACTTCTCCATGAGGAGTAGAAGTCCTAGCACATGTCTTTTTTTGTCATTTTTCCTCCTCTCTGCCAGTTCATAGATTAAGAAATACTAATTTATACCGGAAAGTAGGAACTGAAAATAAACTTCTATATTATCAGTGTTGCTGCAAAGCCATGTTTGTAGTCTGAATGGGCACAAACGGCTTTGTGTGTGATAGAAGTTTGTGCCTGACATGATTTCTCCCTTTCCCATGCTGTATTTCTATTTCCAAAACCCTTTTCTGCAAAATAAAAAGAGAATTAGGTTGCCTGTCCAAATCTAATGAGTCAGCAGTGAGCAATATAATAGTAGATACTAACATACTCTTTTTCCACTAGGATCTCAATATCCTCAGTGCACAGAAGAGCTGGTGCCCAAGGAATGAGCAGATGTTCAGTAGTTCTCTTTTCCTCATTGTGTGCAGACCCATGAATTATTTACACACACTATTCAAATCTTATTTGGAAGACAGAATTATTAATTTCCTCATGGGCTCTTCTTTGATGTTCATTGCTACAGTATCTAAATGTTCCACAAATATTAATGCACTTATTTTTGTACCGTGCTCTGGGAGATGTACTAACTTCATTTTAGTGTCCAGGAACTATGACACAGAGATAGAGGTCAAAATATCCCCCGACTGCATACTCACATGGAGGCAACAGGGATTTAATTTTTAGAGCACCCTGGACTATGTAGCACACAAATCACAGCCCACGTTGACCTCACGTGCAGCTGCACTAACTCCATGCTTCTGCAAGCAAGACCCCTGGGTCTTGTTAGGCACTTAGCAGTGCCCACTGAAATCCTACTTGGCAGAGGTGGAGGGAGAATCCAGGTTTTCCGGAGCAGAAAGACTTCCCAGAGGGCAAGGTAGTCCTCTAGTGCTATAGACAGGGAATGCTTCAGGGCCTCTCCACTTCGGGTGATCCTTGGCCTTTCTGATGTCCAGCTACCCAGGCTGGAGTCAGCAGATCCAGCGTGTTCAGCAGCTCACCCTCTGTTGGGTCTGGAACTTGGGTGCTGAGCTGCCTTCAACTTGTATCAGCCTGGTGGACTGTTTTTTTTTTTTTTTTTTACCACTAATCAGAATTTCTGGCACGGTCCAGAGGTAACCCAGCTCATTCCTCCATAGGATAGCATTGCTTGTCATAGCCTAGAGCCACTTGACAGTCTGTTGCACTTCCAACTCAGCTTCTATCTCAATTAATCTATACAACTGGTTGTGGTTTTCCTAAAGGCTCACAGATGCGTAGAAAAGGCAAGGTTGCACCCTCTGGGTATTAAAAGAGCTGTTAATTAATAATTGGATGTCTCGGCTGCTTAGGTAGTAGGATGTGACTTGTGGTTTTGAATAAAATTGTCTTAAGTAGGACATGATTTGAGGATTATTTTGAATATATCTGAGTGACTGGGCCATGATAGCAATCCGGTTGTGAGCAAGGGAAGATTCTTTAGTCTGTGGTTCTCAGGGTTCATTGAGCCAGGGGGAGGGAGGCACAAAGCATGTGCATCCACATGCAACCCTGGTTGAAATATGCAGGGTGGTTAGATGGAGTTTGTATCAGTTTGCTCGAGACATTGTCCCTTGTGAAGGAGAACAGGAATTAACTGTCTGTGGTGACCCTTGCAATGCTGGTGCGTTGAGACTGCAGGACAGGTTTAAACTCATTTTTTATCTCTGCATCAGAGTCCAGCTCCATGTAAGTCTGGCAAAATTTGAGAATATTCAAGAGGGATTAGCATTAATATACTAGCTCCATGGGAATGCCTGTATTGGGGGTGTCATGGATCATGACAGCTGTATGTGACCTTGGAGGCCACACAAATAGTTTCACGTGTGGTTTGTCACATCTCTCTGTGGCAAACTGTCTCTTTTGAAGCAGTATGTTGGAAAGACAAGAATGCTGTCACTAAGTGCTTCCTGCTTTCCATACTGTATTCAGTGCTCAGTGCTCAGAATACCTTCCTACGGATAGGTAACTTCAAAAACCTTTCCCAAATAAACAGCATCAGCACTGCCAAGCTCACAAACAAAGCTGCAAGCCAGCATGAATATTACACGACCGTGTTGGGCAGGAAATCCATTCTCCTGTGGTTGATGCTCCTCTGGAAGAAAGTTCCCTATCAAATTTGCTGTTCAAGACTTGGTATAGTAACACTCGTAATACGTAAGATCCACTTTTGCAAGTTTCACACAATTTTCTAAGGAGTTTAAAGAAGAATATGAATGTAGTTTTATGGAATAAAAGTGAGGGAAATTAGGTTTATATTAGAGATGCATTTTTCCAGATTCTGCTGTTTACAGGAGTTTGTCTTGACAATAGCTACTTATATATATTGCCTCATGTGCACAGTCATGCATTTTTTTCTTTTTTTTTTTTTTTTCATTTTAGACCCATTTCCCATTTATGTGCTTTAACAGACAGGAGAGTTTGCTTATAATAAAACTTAAGTACTGTGACTTCAGGAAAATGCTTTTATTGATTCAAACTGGTATAGTCACATAGATATGATTTAACCTCACATTTGTAATCTCTGGGAATGTTTCCTCCTCACTGTTGCTCCTTGAGGGACTCCTTGTGCGGGTGTTGGGGGTGAGGCTGTCCGCCCGGAGTGTGATGGGAGCAGTGAGGAGCTTGCTGGCCCAGCAGGTCCTACTGAGGCTTCTCATTGCCCTCGGGGTCTGGTGACATCTTCTACCACCCGTGGTGCTGGCAGCCAAGTGTTTCCAGGCTTAGGGAGCAGTGGGTCCTGTTGGAAACCCACAGTCAGGATGAGAGGGTGAAGAAGTGGTGACGTGCCTTACCTTCATCCCTCTGTTATGTGAAGTGCAGTTCTGTTGCCAGGTGCAACCACCTCAGCCACTGTCCTGCAATGCTGCGGTTCATCTTCTTGTCGCTCCAAACAGTTTGCTGTGGGTAAGCAGTGAGTAGTCTGTTCTTTGGGAGATTATCTCTCTCTCCATTCCCAGGGGGCTACTGGAGGCTGTAGAGGCAAGAGCTCCCCGTATAGTGCAGGGTCTAAAAGTTTGGTTGTAGCCCTGGAGGAAGAGCACCACAGTCTTCCCAGCTGACTGCGACTGCATCGCAGTGATGCTGCCTGCGCGGATACCAGCCTGGCACGAGTTTGGGACTGTGAAATCTGACAGAATCACAGTGCACGGTGGTATGGCCTCAGGGCAATTTCTGCAGCTGAGCAAGCCTCACACAGGCTCCAAGGTCACCTTTGGGAAGCTTTGAAGGCCTTACGCAGGGGATTTATTAAATATGCCTTACAGAAGCAGAGGCAAAAGGCTGAATTATTCTGAGATCTACAGAAATTATATTCATGTGTCTAAGGAGTGCTCCAGCGTCCTGGAATGAACCAGATGAATAGGTCAGTTTTAACATGGTTGATCAATCTGAAACATCAGTTAACACCACCTCTCCTGTCTCCCCAGAGAGATCACTTCCACGACTTCAAAAGAAGAGTAGGGGAGAAAACCTTCACAGAACTATTCTGAGCGGGTGGCAAGGCTACTTGCTAAGGGGATTAGAAAAGGCCACAGAATTCTGTAGCTATCCCTTTTCTGCAGGAATGAGACGTCTGAGGGATTGCAGTGCCTTAGGAGATTGACCGACAGCTCTGAAGATATTATAAAAAGCTCTGTCTCAGATATCATCTATTCAAGTGGTAAGCATATTTTTTTTTCTCCCTGAATGAGTTTTTGGCAAGCTTTCATCATAACTAGTAGAAGGAACTAGAAGAAGGAATTTGTGACAAATTGGTTGGAGAACTGCCTTCTGGTAGAGCCCCTGCAAAGTCTGGATGGCTCCCACAAAACATGTAATTTTTAAAGTAGTCAACAAGCGTGTGGATTGAACTTGTGAATGGAGACAGCTTTTGAAAAGGTACATCATTACCTGATATTTTAAAGGGTTGGTGCATACAGACTTTGGGATGACAACCAACCAGTATTTCTAATGGAAAGCAATTATAGCCAGAGCAGAAATAAAAAACTTCAAAATTCAATTTTTGAGACTCCAAAACTGTCACTCATATTTCTGTGACTTCAAAAAGGTTCTGCGTCTGATTTTTCCCTCTTATTTTTCAGGCTGAGGGCTTTATGTTTCTCTTCAGGGAGCAGAGGTGTTCTGTATTTCAAGCAGACACTTTGGTAGGGAGCTTGAGAAGCCAGGTAAAATCCATGTGCACTACAAATCATTTTCTTTTCTGGCTCCAGGTGTGTTGGGCTGGGATCTCATTCCTAGATCTCTCTGCACGAGTAGGCCAGGATGAGATGTCTGGGAGTAAGATGCATCAGTGCTCACTGCCCAAGTTCCCTGTTCCTTCTAGCACTGACCCACTCTGACTTTGGTCAGAGTGGTTTGGGCTATTTTCTCCAGTGCCAAGGGCCCTCAGGTCTGACAGGTGGTGGTTATTATCACACATAAAATAGCCAGATACTTCCATGCAGTTTCATAGCAACATGAGGGATTAATAATGGAAGATTTTCTGTTTTAACGACTGATTTTCAGTTACTATTGGTTAGATGTTATTTAGTTATTGGCTAGTCATTGGCTAGATGGCAGAGCTCAGAGGGTGATAATCAGCAGTGCGGAGTCCAGTTGGAGGCCTGTGGTTAGTGGTGTCCCCCAGGGGTCAGTCCTCGGTCCAGTCCTGTTCAATTTATTCATCAATGACCCGGATGAAGGCACAGAGTGCTCCCTCAGCAAGTTTGCTGATGATACCAAACTGGGAGGAGCAGGGGACACCCCAGAGGGCTGCGCTGCCATCCAGAGGGACCTGGAAAGACTGGACAACTGGGCAGAGAGAAACCTCATGAAATTCAACAAGGCCAAGTGCACGGTCCTGCACCTGGGGAGAAACAACCCCAGACACCAGTACAGGTTGGGGACCGACCTGCTGGAGAGCAGCTCTGCTGAGAAGGACCTGGGTGTCATGGTGGACGACAGGTTGACCATGAGGCAGCAGGGTGCCCTCGTGGCCAAGAAGGCCAATGGGGTCCTGGGGTGCATTAAGAGGAGCGTCTCCAGCAGGTCGAGGGAGGGGATCCTGCCGCTCTACTCAGCCCTGGTGAGGCCACATCTGGAGCACTGTGTCCAGTTCTGGGCCCCTCAGTACAAGAGGGAGCTGCTGGAGAGAGTCCAGCGCAGGGCCATGAGGATGATCAGGGGCCTGGAACATCTGCCCTGTGAGGAGAGGCTGAGGGAGCTGGGCCTGTTCAGCACCCAGAGTGGTTGTGGAGTCTCCTTCTCTGGAGATCTTCAAGACCCGCTTGGATGCAGCCCTGTGCCACGTGCTCTAGGTGGCCCTGCGTGTGCAGGGGGGTTGGACTAAGATGACCTCTAGAGATCCCTTCCAGCCTTAGGCATTCTGTGATTCTATGATTCTACTATGCAGAAAGGGAGAGAAACTACTGAGAAACAGATCTGAACAACACCCTGAGACGCATTTTAGAAGGGTTGTTTTATCGCCAAGAATATCCTGGGAGGTTTGACCCTGAGGGAGCAAGATCTGTCTTCTGGAGGAGCCTTGGTCATGAAGTGCATTCGGGGGCTCATTAAAACAGCCCAGAGCTAGGAGTGCAGCAGCCACTATCTGAGATGTGCCCAAGTGGCAGCTCGTGGAGCTGGGGGCAGCGCCGGGTCCCTGCTTGCGCCGTTGCAGCTGCCTGGAAAGTGGGACAGCGGCTCTGCTCCACACTGGCCGGCCGAGGGGCCCCAAACGTCTTCCAAGGGAGAACCAGTATTGAAGGATGTGAGTTTGAAAGCACAAGGGACATGATGCCTTTGCAAGAAACAGGTGAAATCGTGTCCAGGTGACAATTTTCTGTCAAACCAGGCTTTTTGAAATGTTGTGCTTGTGTTCTCTGAGTACACGGTGTGGCATTAGCAGCTCTGGGTTTTTTCAGCCTGAAACTGCTGAAATGAGATGATATGAAGAACATGTTCTTCAATTGTAAGTATTTGCCAGGCTCAGTTAACAGCCTTTAGTTTTTGTGCTTGACTTCAAACAGCTCCACTGCACTGTTTCCTGTTAACTTTGTGTAATAGAAGAGTTGAGTCAATTCGCATTGTTTCTGGTTTTTGGTTGGCAAATTTAAAATTCTTAAACAGGAGATTAGGAGATAGTATTTCTAAATAATTAATCACTAAAACTCTTGTTTGCAGACTAAAAATTTTCCTTGTGGGCATAAAGGGATGTTTGCATGAAGAACAACCCTTCTGCAAATCAGTGCTGACAAAATTTTGTTCCAGCCAATACGAAACATCCTGGGAAATCAACATGGCTGAACTGAATAGCTATTAAGAATATAAATGAGTGCTCTTAAAAACATCTTGGCTTATCTGAATTTCATGCTGTATACAGCAGCAATGCTCAAAGAATTCATTTTTATAAATAATTTACTATGTGTGTGAAACCTGCATTTTATTTATATTTAGCTTTGTATTCCTCAAGTCTCTCTTTTTTTTCTTTTTTCGTGGTGTATGGGAGATGTGCAGCACATTATCAGCTGTCTTTTTATAAGCAGAGATGCAATGCGGTGGTGGTTACTCCTGTGATTTCTGACACCAAACCGAGGGCACACGCACTGGGACCCTAATCTCCTCTCCAATATTTTCTACACTGACTCATAAAAAAGGTGAAAAGCAGGAAGTGGATGACATGAATGGGGCAGGGAAGTCTCTCTCTGGTCGTCTGGTGGTGGGAATTTTTCTGGCAACCTCATGGAGTGCGCTTCAGCAGAGCTTCTGAAGAGGCACCATGAAAGAGCTCAGGTTGAACCCCACATGCGCAGCATGATTTATGACGAAGAACAGTCAAACAAACGCAGGAAAGGGAACCAATATGGTATCCTTTCTCGGAAGATGCTATTTCATAAAGGGAACTTTAAATGCCTCCTGAGTTTTTCTTCCTACTCCAGCTTACAATTCTTTCCACGTATTGCTTTAGTCCCTAAATAGCATCTTAGAGCATTAAACACCAGAACCCCTAGACCTCCTGCTAGTACAATAAGATTTGTTTCCTGCTCATCTCAGTGTGTCTGTGCACGCTGGGAGAATTGGGGCTAGGGCAGGGGGTACAGGGAGAAGATGGCAGGCTGAAGTACCCGTTTTCTACCTAAACTGCTGCTGGGAACACATAATTATGATTTGCACCTTAAAACACCAGAATATCTTTCAGAAATACTTTCACTCCATAACTAATAATTACTGCTATACAGTTGTGAAAAAACAACAAATTCAAGATCATGTAGTGTAGTTCACTTTAGGGAAACATCTATATTGAAACAGTAAAAGAATGATAAATGTAGTTGTTCATCTCGGGCGTTGCAATTCATTTGAGCAGCTGGATCTGAACGCATGTTTGTCAAGTACAGGTACTGCACTGTCAAGTTCAGCTGTTCTGTAAATCACAGGATACCATAGCCTGTGCATACTCATGTTTCTCAAAAAAGGATGTGCTAATGCTACCTCTGCTTGATATCATCAGCTGTGCTCAGTCTAATATTGAATGTCTGCCTCTTGATGGATCCTGCATAATTTACTGTAGGTTTCCTTATTACTTGCAGATACAGATGGGCTTGAGGTAGAGGTGTGAGAACTGGTCAGACAGGGAGCTTTCTCAGAATATGAAAGTGAGATGAAATTAACTTATTTTTAGATTTTATCAAATTTAAGTAGTCTTTTGTTTCTGCCCATACTTATAGAGCTGCTAAGACAGTGACTTGATCTGATTCTACAAGTCAGGGCTTTATCCATCTCCTGCAATAGCTGCCGTTTTGCAGCACCTAAAATGTTTAATGGAGAAGGTACTTCATGCAAACTTCAACTATTCGAGGCCAAGAGACTGTTTCTAGCTTTTAATCACACTGATGAAGTACTGAAAAGGAAATCCACGGAGGGTTCATTTTCCTGGTAATAAATGTTTATCCCCTCTGGTTCTTCCAGAGTCTCAGAAGTAGAGGTGGGTGCCCGTAGGTTCTTGGCGTTGGGGTCAGATGGGCTTTTAGGAGAAGTGTCTTTATGGCTGGTCTTATTCCTGCGTCCTGCCCCAGCAGCTCTTGACACTAACCACCTCCACCCTCGAGGCTATTGCTCCATGTGGAGGTGTCAGTGCCTGATGAACAAAAACCCAGTGGTGCTATTTCTGGAGCTGCGTTTTGGCCTCTGTTCAAAATACCCTGTGTGCTGCAATGCCTCTGCTGATGGTCAGAACTGAAATACTCAGGCAGAAGACCTGGTGTTCATTGCAAGCATTACAAGGTGTTCGCCACAGCCTTACTGGGCTCTTGTGTTTTCCAGAATAGGGGCTGAATAAGTTGATACGTTCTTTTGAAAATAGCCCAGGAAGCTGGTGAATGGAACCCGTCCAGCTAGAAAAGAAAAAAACAACCCTGCCTGGCCTGGAGCTTTGCTCACAAAGTTAAATATTCAATTTGATTTCGCCTGCAAGTTGTTAACATAAACTTGTCCGGAGTTTTCTCTCAAGGCCTCTACTCTTTGACAATGGAGAGATAATTAACTTTTTTCTTTCAAGGGGGGCATTTATTGGAGGGGGCATGAACTCCCACTTTAGGGACTGCAGCATTTTACTGCAAAGGAGTAAAAGCATTAGATGCAGTTAGTATTTGAGGCTTCTCATATACCAGAACTAGGAATAAGGGTAGGATACAGATAGGAGCCAGATCATGATGACTTTTCTTCCTGGGTGGTATCTTACTCTGTGTGAGTCCTGCAGTATTTTACTTCCAGAGATACTACTCAGTTATTCGATTTCTTGAGTACATCTGTACTAGTGGTGGGAAGAAAACTCCACAGGAGCTGATCCTAGAGGAGTTTGGTTTTGGTTTTGGTTTTGGTTTTGGTTTTGGTAGTTACCCTCAATAGATTGATGCTCACAAATGCTCACAGAACAGTTAGACGCAAACAGTTTGGGATCAGTGGAGGTCTTTATAAACTTCTGATGCCATCCCTTTACATCATTTTTAAATATCAGTGGTAATGTTAATTGACTCACCAGCTGGCATTGAGTGGCATGATGCCATTTACCTGCTCCTTGGCATCCCAAACAGATATTACCTGCCTTTTACCAGGCATTATAAGCAGATTCAACCCATAACTTGGCAATGTGAGAGAAAAACACCTTCTGTATTCTCTGGCAAAAAGTAGAGGTGCCACGTGCCCTCTGCTTAGTCTTTTTAAATCCTGCCTTGTATCAGCAATGGGTACCAGAGGTCACTGTTTAGTTCAGACCCACTCGCACCGTTAGATGTAAATCATGTCTCAGTGTTTACATACAATTAGTAGTAGGAGCAGTCATCACAGTGAGGATGGCAATACTGGTTGTGCATCCAGAAGTTCCATCTCAGACCTGTTTGTGGGACTGTTGGAGCTTTCTGCAAATACAATTTCAGGGAATGGAACAACTTGGGCTAGGCAGTTCCTCATTAATTATCTACCTTTGTGAATGAAATTTATGATTTTTTCAGACAGAGCTTGGACGTTTTGAGCACGGTCTGTTCATGTTTGGGAGGTTTGCATGCTCTAGCAAATGCTATTTCAAGCAGTTGATGAAAGCCAAAGCAGCCAAGGAAGAGAGGGAGAGAGAGAACAAAATGGGTCATCTAGGAGTTTTTTCTAGCTGCAAGAAGGGTGGAATTCATTAGAAATTTTCCTGAAAGATTCTCACTTTTATAAACTGCCATGCAAACACCTGAGCTGGAGGGGCAGCAGGTATTAATCCAGAAGGCCATTACAGGCAGCGTTTTCCTAGCAAGTCACTTTGTGCATCTAAGTTTTACTTCTCTACAGCTCTCCCTTTTCTGTCAGCTACTAAATAAGCTTGGGTTTTGTCCTCACTTTGGGGGACGTATCTTTTCCTCAGGTGCTATCTCAGGTTGATATCTCAGATACCTGTTGGCTCCCGCATCCTGCCCCCAGCAGCAGCCTCTAGTGCCTCTCATTTACTGAGGCCTTTCTGCCTTCTCCGTCGCCGCTTCTTGTGCTTGAACAGCCCTCCTGTGAACAGTCACAAAACTCCCTCATTAGCCTTGCCCAGGTCCCCTTTAAAAACTCCCGTAGGCTACGATACCCACAAAAAAACCTTCATTACAGGCACTCCCCAGCTCTACAAGGCTTTGCTTCTCTTCAAGACTGGCAACAGCTCCGTGTTTCAGTGGTAACGTGACGCTGTTTTACACGGTCTGCGTTTGCCTCCTCTGTGGATGGCGGTGTGTCCATGTTGCAGTTTTACATGGCGCCTTTGCCGCCACAGAAGGCCTGTGGGCCTCCCACCGAGCTCGCGGGGATGCTGCCTTGTCTCGGGCTGAGGCCAGCGGGAGAACGGCTGCGAGGAGCCACCCTGGCAGCACGAGCACCTAGGGTAGACCAGCAGCTTGGAAAGACGGTGCACGTGTGGCCTGCCCGAGCCAGGGTCACAGGGTTTCCATTCAGCTTCTCTGTGGCCAAGTTGAAATTCAGTTTTGGTGGTTTCCAGCTCTCCGTTTCGGCACAGCTGTTGTAATTAGGATCCAGGCTTTCAAACCCGTGGGTGAAGCTCCCATTGCGAGCGCTGCTGGTGCGACAGGAGCTTGGCTGCGTGCGCACAGCCCGGGCTGGTCAGCAGGCTCTCCCGGGATATGAGCATCTATTGGAGCAAGTTCTCAGGCATATTGACTTGTCAGGTGGGATTTCCACGATGAGCTGGCATGAAGTTCAAATTATGGGCAACTATTGCTTTCCATTCTGCTGACAATTTATAGGGAATCGCAGTGAGCATCTGCTGCAGGCAGCTTCTGTGGCTTCACATGACCTGACAGGCAGTACCCAATACTGTGCGTCACGACACAAAAATTGCGCAGTGCATCTGAAGGGAGAAAGTGGGGTGGAAATAGCCAGGGATAGAAATACTTTGTAAAGGTTTTATAGGGAAAGAGGCATCTTTATTCACAAAAGCTCAGGATGGAGAAATTTGGCTCTTGTTCCACTTTAAATTCTCAGGTAACTGGTGATGTGCATTTACATTAGCAAGAACCTGGGACATTTTCTGGCTGTCCATAACAAACATCAAACCCCTTGGGTGCCCTTTGCTTGGGTGGAAACTGCTGTAATACATGGTGAGCAAATCACAAAAAGAGAACTTGTGTCCTTGTGTATGTGTTCATACAACTTGCAAATTGAAAATGGTGCCTCCAGCCCTTTCTTCTGCAATAGAAATGTAAATTGCACTTAAACTGTTCCCCATAATTTAATTTCGAAATAATATAAATCTCAGCTTTCTCCCCAGGTTATCAGAGCTGTGTGTGCTGTACCAGGAAAAGAGGACCATATCCAAAATTTAGTTTGGCACACCTACGTTTTTGTACACAAAGTATCTAACTGCATTTCAGGGTTCATTATAACTTGCCTTTCTTTTCCCTTCTCCATTTCTTTCTCGCTGTATTAGGTCCTAAACAGACCGTAAACACATAAAGCTTATTTTGTGGGTAAAACTTTTCACTACACTGTTTTACTGTGGGTTTCAGATTAGATCAGGTATTAAGAAACTCTAGTGACACAGCCCCCGTGCCTGGCTGAGCTCGGGTCCTTCCAGGCTGCTGGATTCTGCAAATACTGTATTTCTGTTGGAGAGGTGCTGAAGAGTTAAGGCTCGAATACATGCAGTGTAAGTTGTCCTCTGAAGCTAGCAGTAGCAAATGCACTAGCTGCATTTATAGAGTTGGAGGTGGTGGCATTTGTGGCATTGCATAGCGCACAGACACTTTAGAGCACCCAATCTGGAACAACCTAGGAAAGGCTCTGACCACTGCTTGGATGAAGCCGTTGGGGTGGCCCTTTCTGTTTTCACTGCTCCAGCACAGTCAGTTGTCTATAGCTGACCACAGAGCATTTTCTTTTTTTTAATCTCTTTTCCTTTTTTTTTTTTTTGGTCAAAGTCTTGCCAACATTTTCATGGTAGATGGTCATGGTCTGCAGATTTAGTGGCAATAAGGAAAAGCACAGCAGCATTGTGTGCAAAAGGCTGAAGGGTCTGCAGTCGGGTAAGAGAGTTGTACAATTTAGCAAATGTGTTTTTCTGTCTGTGGAGAAAGTTAAGTGCTAGGCTGCAGGACCAGGGCTGCTGGCTCCTCAGCAGTTTAGTGCAAAAGCAGAGTCACTGTAAAGATATAAGAGTTTGCTGAGGCGTCATTCAGATCCAGTGGAATTAAGGTTTTATGTGGATTTACATTTGTTTACTGATTTCTGATCTTCAAGATATGCTTTTTCCAGAATGGGAAAATGCAGTTGGATAACATTCGCTCTTCTCTTTGTAATTGAATTCTCCCATTTATTGGATGGGAATAAAAGTATTGTTTGTAGGAGTTAGAATTATTTAGGTAGTTGTAACTGCTTTCTGTATTTAGAGTTCACATGATGACATGGATAAAGTCCACAGTGTCATTTCTCGGTGTTTTCCACCCTCTTCTGTTTATACTCTATTGCCAGTGAAATGAGTGCTTTGGTCCTACTGTGTTTCTACAATGCCAGAGTTAAAAAGCTTTGCCCGCTCTGTTGGGAGTTTGGAGCAGATTTCTGAGTGGTTGGTGTAGATTATCCTCAGCTCCTTCCTGACTGCTTCATTCCCTAGGTGTGTGAACGTTTCCCTGTGCTGTGAGCAGCCAGGCAGGATGAGGCACTGCATCAGCACACCCTGCTCTCATTGAGATGGACCTTACCTGGGCTGCCGGACACCCTGTGAGCTGGGATAAGGGTTTGGACAACCCAGGCAGCTGTCTCCCTGTGGCCTCTGGTCAGCTCCACCTGCCTGTTTCCCCCAAAGCCTGCGTGGAAAGGTGAGCCTGGGCACACACATCTCCCCTGCCCCTGAGAGCGGGTTTGTGTCTGGCTATCAAAGTTCACCTTGTGTTGAAGGCAGCGCTATCTTTTCCTTCCTGAAAGGCATGTGCGCTATTTCTGGGGGTAAATACTGAGTGATTAAGACTCTTCGGGAGTTTAATTAGAAGCATGGTTCAAGTATTCAAGTGTGTAGGGGGAAAAATGCCTTTTTAATGGTGGAGTGTGAGTGGGATAGTAAGTAGCAAAGGTAGGCTTTCTCAGAGGAAAGCGCATGGGGCTGCAAAGATAGGGCCCTTGGAGTCATCCCTCCCTTGGAGGTCCATTCCCAGCATGCATATAGGATATAAGAAAAGGCACGGCAATATACCACAGGAGGAAATGCCTTTTTTTTTTCCAATTCGGCTCACAAAAGTGAACAGAAGTCTCTGGGGAGTCAAGGACACAAAGATCCCAATTCTTGCAAAGAAAATCCATCCTTTAGTTCATTTGGGAGAGCAAGACAACATGAGAGTTGCTATGCTCTGTTATTTTTTTCCCCTAAATTCCTTTACTATTCATCCTCACAATGTTTTTACACCAATTATTATATATATGGTACCCCCTCCTCCCTTACCCAAGACCTCTGATCCTTTCTGCCTCTCCCCATCCACTCCCTCCTTACCATGTCCCCAAATCTTCCCTTGTCCTTTCCCACCCATGCTCATCCTGGCAGTATCCCTCACAGAGAGCATCTGTATGTGCCACTTGTTTTCTCTTTGTGAATACTTTTAAGCATCTTCTGTGCCTCTCAGGTCGCATTTCCCCAAGGTAAAAATAATATAATAAAATGCCTTTTGACAGAGGCAGAGTGCGGCAACATCTGTTTTCCTTTTCTATGCTCCTGCCAGCTCTCCAATCTGAGCCAACACTGACTGAGCGTGGGTCAGATTCGGTGGCTACCGCGTGTCCCCTCCAGCTACCCAGAGGACGTGAGATCTGGCAGGCTCGACAGCCGTCCCACTGCTTGGCCTACACATGCGCTGTGTAATTCCTTTGGTCTCTGAGCAATATCTTTATCACTCTGTAGAGCTTAACTCTTCCCTGGAAGCTGCTGGAAATGGTGCTGTCCCCAGGTGTATAATAGATGTCATTAACTCAAGTAATTGTTATTTGACCCCCTCGTCTAGGAAGTGCAAGAGTTCAGGGAAGGCACCCCAAGGAGACAACGCTGTCATGGTAACTGGTGCAAAGAAGCAGATCTACCTGTCTGATCGTGCGGTGCGGTGCCCTGCGTGAGCAGCAAGCAGTGCAGTACAGCACAGCGCGGAGACATCACGCGCTGCCATGGCAGGGAGCGAGCACAGCTAGTGACGCTGAGGGTAATAAGAGTGTAAACTTATGCAGAAGGAGAAAACACGCTTAAAAAAACGAACGAAAGACTATATTAAAGAACAGTAATAGGGAATTAACCTGTTATGGTAGAAATTTGGACTGATTAACAAGCATGGTAATTACATTTCAAGAAGAAGTTGGGCATGGGCAGATAGGAACCTCTGGACAAGCACTGGCCCAGGGTCATATGAGTGCTGTATCCAGATCCTTCTTTAAGTTTCCCTATTATTAAATATATTTAAATCTTAAGGTAATAGTGCATGTAAACAACTCTGAGGTAATTTTTTTCTATTCATTACTTTGCAGTTCTTCTTTTGACTTTTTTGCTTATGGGAAAACCTGAGGTCATCTCTGCAATGCCCAATATTTCCTGAATATCCAGCTTCCAATTAGTGTAACTAGTGCTACATTAACATCAATTCCTATTCTTAGTCTCTGATAGTTATTCGCTACTTACATCACCCATGTCTGTACCTACATCTGTCTGTCCTTTTACACTTAATACTATTGTTAGGCTGCTGAAAGATGTGGTTAAATGATGATGGGATACTGTGGGGTGAGGTACCATGGGAAATGTCTCCTGCCCCACATGTTTTTTCTATGTTTGCTATACTTATTGGAAAGCACTAAAGCTAAGTGCAACATCTAACGAATGTGCCCTGAGTAGAATTGCTTAGGAGGATCATTCTATTAGATGATTAGAGAATAACCGTTTAGTAAATTAAAACAAAGCTATTTCCACTGTTTTCAATTCTTTTTCTTTTACTGTGTTTTCTGAAGGTAACTGAAGTTTTTATTGTTTCATCCTATTCTTTGGCATACACATCACTCTTTTTCTTTACCGCCTTTTTTTCTTCATGCCTGTTTCTTACTTTAGTTCTGTTTCTAGTCTTTCATTATCTTCTTTTGCACTTTCCTCTGTTTTTTTCTTGATTTCTGGTTCTTCCTTGCATATTGGTTTGCTGTTTTAGTCCCCTGTGGTTCATTTCCAGCTTACCTACTCCTTTCCATTTCATGTCTCTTCCCTCCCGATTCTCTACTGCCTCTGTTTTGTCCACAGGACAATAATGGGCACCAGCCATCACCTCTTCTCCTTCTGACCAAGGGTCTCAGTGGAAATTCTTAGATTTATCTGTTTCTATATGCTCCTGTAAGCCTTTGCCGTTGGCCATCAGAGCTAACAAGCTGGGCAGCCCCTTAGCTGGGTTTGCCATGACCTTCCTTGGGGCCCAACTTCAGCCAGCAACAGCCGCGCTGTCTTGAACGTGGGCAAGGGCATCATCTCCACTAGAAAGGCTGTGGAGCCCTTGATAAATCACATTCTAATTCCTCGATGGCAGAAAGGGGCTAAGCCAAGATCTGATCTTTTGTGGCCGGAACACGAGAAACGTGCTGTGAAGTCACACACAGTTCCAGTTTCACAGGGACGACGGAGCCTTGCCATCTTTTCAGACTGAAAGGACAATTTTGCCTAACCAAAAAAATAGCAGGCAAAAGCAAAATAATTATCAGCACAATCTTCTAACCTGTTTCTAAGTTTCTGAATCTTGCTTGGCTGTATCTTAGCTAGCTTATCCATGGCAACACAGACTTTCCTCCTAGGGTCTCTACCCTGCCCTCATATATACATATGTCCCTCTGCACAGGGCTGATCGTTCTATAGGTCTGCAGGCCTCAAGCAGAGTCTCCAGCCCTAGGAGCAATGAGCTGTCTTCTGGGCGGTTAGATAGCAAGGGAGGTGCTCAATGTACTGTGCTTTTGGGTTACTTAAATCTTTGTGAGGGCATTATGAAATGCTTGGCTTCTGCTTTCATGTCTTCTTTTCCTGGCACTGAGAGCCACAGATGTGTTGGTGCACAGGCACACGTAGCTGTATCTTGTCACAGAAGAGAGCAATCTGTGGAGAATAAACCTGCAGATGGGGGATGCAAAAATGTGTGCTCTCTCTTCACCATTTCACGCATAAAAACCCCATTTTCGTGCATAAAAAAAGCCACCAGCAGAAACATGAAGTGTTTTAACACGGTAAGTTAAAAATATGCTGGTCATTGTTTTAAAGGGAACCATTGGAGTGGGTTTGTTTTCAGAAGGGAAATAGAAAAATTAATAAAACTTGCTTCTATCCTGTGCAGGTGCAGAGCTGCACCTAGATTTCCTAGATTTCTGTGAGAAATTGAGACAAAAACAAGTTGGGAGATGCAGGTGGGTTTGTTTTTACTCTATAGTCAGCTGCTATACACCTTCCTTTCAAAAAATGACGCGACTGGGCCATGTGCTGTCCCTTTGCTCTGGTGGAGTGGGGAATTTGCTTGCATGGCCTCAGATGGTGCAGGGCTGAGATCGTTTCCCTGTGCTCTGCTTTAGCTTTTTGGCCACTAGCTCTTGAGTATGGTCTTGGGAACCATATTCTTTACATACTATGTAGGAATGGGATTCATCATAAGAGGGATTTTTTTTTCTAATGGTTTCCTTTAATTGGTAAATTCTAGCCAAACAATCTAGCACTGAAACTGTTTTTACTCCAGAGATAAGACAAACACTGTGTACTTAGAAACAAGCTTATAGGCATAGCAGTGATAATCTGATTTGAAAACTCAGCGGTCATCATTTCCTGTACATCAAGAATGATAGGTGAGAAAATAGCTTGTCTATAGCTTTGTCTTGCAGCTGGCAGAAAGGATTCATTTACCTTCAACAGGAATTTCCAATAAATCTATATTTAGTATCTCTCATAGTCCATCACTTCATGAAATTACTTGCCCCCATGGATGTGCAATAAAGTTTGACAGTGATATATGTAAGAACATTAAATTTTCAATGGCCATGTTATGAACAAAGGTGATCTAACACAAAATAATACACTTTAAGAAGCAGACAGTAGGGTCCTGTCTCTAATCTCATTGATGAGGCTTAACAGTGGTAGAACTCTCTTTACATTAGTAAAATCATTTGTTTATATGGACCTATGAGAGTGTGTGTTCATATGGACGTATGGGAGTTTCTTCCACGACAGTGTGGGGAAGAAAGATCTGAAAGAGGACTATTTCAGTGGAAAGCCAGAGATACAAATTCATTAATGTATAAGAGAACCAATTATATGTGTGACATAGGCTGAAGAAACTGTTATTATCTTGTCTAGAAAAAAATCCCTTTGGTACACTATGATTTCCCCTATGCCATTTTCCATTTATGTTTGGAAAGCTAAAATTGTGCTGTTTCTCATACAGAGGAAAATTTTCATGCTGGTAGTCAAGTCTCTGTGGGTTTTTGATAGTTATTATCTACTCCCCTGACATGGTTAGAGATTCAGCTCTATTTTTAGAGGGAAGAAAGAGACTACTATTTGCTTGAGGATTATGGTTTAAAGTGATCAATGTCCTCATATGTTTTCTTATGACTAGATGCTTTGTATATTCAATTATTATCTCCACTTCATGTAGGAAAACCAACTATCTTTGTATTGCCCATTTCTTTTCTCTCTCTCTCTCTTTTAATTGTGTCTGTTTATTGGATTTCATTTCTAGAGGACCCCTTACAAAAGGGTTTTAGTATCCTAGTTAGAAGGTGTTGCCCTTTTATCATTCGAATACAGCCAAAATCCAATTTGAGCTGTCCTGTGTGCCGGTCTATTTATGGTATCACTGCAGCTTGTTTCCGAAACAGTCAACTCTCTGCAAGGCTTTCTGGATACTTATCTAACCAGCCCCGTTGCTTAGCTGAGGCTCGTGTCCAGTCTGACGCCTTAAATTCTAGCCTTGCACCGAGATAATACTTTTAATCAGAAAAGTCAGACAAGTTGTAAAGGCTTGTTTGCAGTCAGCAGGGAACTGGAGTGAAACTAGGAGAAGCTAAGTTGCTGTTTCCAAAGCAGTTTTCCTCTCTAGATGCAAAGGGTTCTTGGTAGGGGCTCAGAGTGGGCACGTGGGTGACCTCTCCAGCTGCGTGGGGGCAACTTGATATCCAATGGGCCAGTGAAGACTTCCGTTGTTGGAGCACCCGAGCTAATCCAGCACGGCAGGGAGCATGGGTCAGTGGTTGCTGCTCTTCTCGGAGGCCACCACTAATGCTTGGCAGAAACGGTGTTCGTTGATGGAGCTTGGAAACAATTGACTTAATTGGACCTGCTGATTGCTTTCCAGTTGCAACTCACATTTCTAGGACAATATTCCTGATTCACTTCCAATGCTTCCTCTTCTAGAAAAGATCAGAAAAAAAAAACAGAGAAAATTGCTTATTACATTAATGCAAGAGAGGATTTGCATGTAGGAGGGCAGATTTCTGACTGGTAGGAATGAGTCTCTATCGAGCTGGCATCATTTCTACGAATTCTGACTGGTTTGCCAATGATATGTGCGGAAAAAATACTTTTCTTAAATAACCAAATACCTAACCAAAATATCTGATCTAAATATAAAAGTGTTCAAATAGTCATGTTTAAGCTTGCATTTCTAGTGGGAAGATTTAGGGGAAAAGCTGTACTTAGAGATCAAAAGAAGCCACATTCTGGGACAAAATAATGATGATTTAAGCAGTTATAGTTTTAAATATAAAAGATTTCATTGATTTTTAAAGGTTATCTTTAGCTTTCTATATAAATATTTATGGGCTTTGAATAAAAGACAATTCAAAATGCATGCTCTTCTTAAAACTCAGCTAGGTTTTATGTCTAAATATTCAAAAGTGTGGATCTAAAATGACCATTCTTACATAAACTGTCTGTAATGATTAAAACACATTTCTGAACCTCAGTGCCTTAATCTTCACAGTAGTTTAGTGATATGGAGGGAGAACAGAAGTGCATATGACCCATACCTCATCAAAGAAACTCAATTTTAAGGACCTTATGCATTCAGAATTTATACATTCCCCAGATGTCAGGAACTGGAATTTTTATTTCAGCTTGAACTTTTGTACATGTAAACCAATTAAAAAAAAAATCCCTGCAGAAGATAGCGCCAGGCACCAATGAGATATGTAGGCACTTCACACCTAATCACAGGTGCAGCATTTTGAAGAAAACGCACCTCTTGCAGCAGGCTTGGTAGAATATTTCATCAGGAAAGCAGGGCAGGAGATGCACAGACAGCTTTTCAAAACCAGAGTTTCAGATCAAAGCTTTAAGACTTTAAGACTGAGTCTGGAAAGGACACTCTTAGTCCACATGCCTCTTGATCCACATCTGCATGAGAAGTAGAAATTGAAACAAAAGTGTGAAAACACTGAGCAAAATTCATAACATGCCTGGATGCTCTCGCTTGGGAGTTTAAGTGGCTGTAGATCTCTGTAGTTTATGCCTCAGAGAACTGAATTATAGTGAATTAAAGACTCTATTGCACAAACTCAGGTGATTCATGTTGGGAAGATTTAGCAGATTAGCAGCCTGCTCTAGCTGGGGACTCTTCCTCCGGCAGGGTTGTAATTTGGTCTGCCTTCAGCCTCGGAGCAGTGATCAATCTTGCTCATTAATTGAATGCACAATCAATTTTGCTTTGGATTAATTCCCGGTCCTTGACCCATGGCGCTGGGAGTTGCATCTCCCATGCCTCCCATGCTCTTGCGTTGGCCATGGAGAGTGAACAGTGGGGCAGACAGATGCGAAAGGCAGTGGGCTCTGTCACTGCAGCTCAGTTGTCTCAGGCCAGTGCGTTAGGACCATGAACCCTAACCCATGCGTTAGGACCTTGAAGCTATTTTAACATCTTCTTGCAGACTTATTGCACTTGCAATTATAAGCGTGGTCACCTGCCTATGGGAGACTTGCCTGGACTCTCCTGAGCACATCTGTGTGTGAACAAGGCCTTAAAAGGGGGCTTCTGCCCTACCAAGGTAAGCACGAGAGGGAGGTGGATGAACATTTCTGCAGTGTGGCGCTCCCCAATGGATAATCGTGTGGGAATTAAAAGGCCCTTTTGCTGCTTGCCCATTTCTCCTTGCATTGTCTGGTTTTCTTACTGAAACTATAAACTTGAGACTTGCTGCAGGGAGGGATACTGGCTGGAAAAATTTTGTACTGCTTTAGGGGAAAAAATATGTTATCATGAGGCTGATAGAGTCTTAGTGACAAGGAGCTGCATCCCGTGGGAATGGGCTGTAATTTCAGAGGTGTATGGACACTGCATATAAGGAAAGAAAAGTAAAAGGGGATAAGGGAATGAATAGACTCAAATTTGGTTATCTCAGGTTGACTACCCAGAAAAGAGGGTGCTATGGCCATGGTCTCTGTCTGTTGAGGTGCCACATTGGCCCTGCAGTAGCCATGTCAGCAGGGCTGAGAGGCAGAAGGCAGGAGGAGGAGAAAGGGAGATCAGGAGCAGGAGAAATGGAGCAGCAGAATAACAGGTTGAAAAGCTAAAAGCAGCCTTCAAGGTCACGCTGCCCTGAATTCACTCTTATTTGAATTATTAGTGAAACCAAACCAAACCAAGCCTTCCCTATTTAATGTAATGCTTTCCTGTGATGGAGAATCCAATTTACCTGTGGTAAATTGGTCCAGTGATTAAGTACAAACGTTGTTAAAAACTGCATTGAATTTCTAGTCTCATTTTGTCCAACTTGAGATTATAGCCATTTGATCATTGATATATTTGACTGCTAGTTTGCAGACTGAATTCTGGTCAAATTCAATTTCGCCATATAGGAATTTCTAGGACCTAACCAAGTAACTCCTCAGTCTTGAGAGGATAAATAGCTTGGGCCCCTTTAATTTGTTGTTCTCAAATGAGCTTTCCAATACCTTCATGAATCTCAGGATTTTTTTGAATCTTTTCAGAGTTTTGGGAAGTTTTCACAGAGTAGATTTTTTTTTCTTTTTTTTTCCCTTCCTTTTTGGCGCCAGACACAGCATTTCCACCGCAGTTGTGTGTGTCATATTGCAGAGAGAGTCTAAGCTCCCAATTTCCGTCAATATTCTCTAATTATGAACTTAACGATTACAGTTGTCCGTAGGGCCAGAGTTCTGCTCTGAGAGCTCCTATTGACCTGATTATCTGCAGATCTGTCCCACTGAAGATATTGGTTGTTTACTGAAGAGATCCATAGGCAGATTTAGTCTGCTGCTGGTTTAAAATGTAAATACCTTTTCTAGGTGGCTTTGCTAAAACGTGCTCAGTGCTGTTGTGGTTAGAGCGGGGCTCTCTAGCCCGCCTGCCATTCTCCAGTGCCTTGCTTATGTTCTACCACGTCGTATGTGAAGACCAGAATCTGTTTTTTTTTTTTTTTTTTTCAATGCCATTTATTGTCTTTGGCATGAAAGAGGATTTAAATAGACGTGTAAATGCCAAGGGAATCCAGGGGGAGACCACATGGCAACTACTACCTCTTTCCCACCTTGACTTTGCTATCAAGACTAGCTGCACTTGTTAAATGTACTCTCATTTTCAGGAAAAAATAAGAATTGACAAGAGTCCGTCCCTGAGGGCTGCGCGCCCAGAGCTAATCTCTGCAGCTCATTCTGAGGCTGCGCTGAGTCACCTCAGGAACACCAGGTAGTGGAAGCAAAATAGCCAGCGTGCAGTTTTATTTGTAACAGCCGCGAGGGGCTTGGAGCAGCCGTGCTTGCCTTTTGCCCATGGGTGCATATGTTTGAAAGGGGATGTTTAGTCTCCCAGGCCTCTGCTGATGCTGCAGGTTTGCATCAGGATAAGAAGTTTTCTTCATAACCTGCATATGCTAGAGGAGCGGCGGGTCATAATTTAGTGGTCTTAATGCTTAATACCTGGGGGAAATGATGCAATGAGTACGACTGGAGGCACATTATGTGTTCTGCCTAGTGAACCATACAGATAGCAAAACAGGCATAGTTAATAGTTTCTGGGTAGTAGGCACACATCCCTATGCTATTTGGATGTGGCGAAGATGTCTATGTGGTAAACAGTGTTGGGATGCTGGTGGGAGCAGCCTTAAGTGTCGTGGGATTTAGGTGGGAGATGTGGAGATAGGGGAAAGCATACGTTTAAGAAAGGGTTTCGGTGCAATTCTCTGCATGCTGACTCTTACCTTCTTTTAAACGCGAGAGGAAAGGGTTTATGCCTCCAGTGTATTTGCTCTGCATTGTACACATATGGGTAACAGCACAGACCTGGGAGAGGTGTGAACTGCCTTGGGTCTGCGAAGGCCTCCCATCTTCTGGGCAGTTACCTGACTGAAGAAACCCCAGCACATTCCAACTAGCATACAAATGAGAGCCAGTGGAAGAGCACGAACGCTGTACATTTCCTCAAGTTATATAACTTATGCTCAGGGGTAAAGAGGAGGCACTAGAAGCTTGGGCAATAAATGAGAGGAATTACACGTTCTCATTTGTGATGGGAAATTGGGTATCATTAATGTTATTGTGAGCTGGCAGAAAGACTTCAGTAGCTGGAGTGCCCAGATCACTGACCGTAGCCTCTTAAGGAAAATTAAATTGAGTAGCAGGTATATATGTGTCTTTGGGTGGTCAACTCGGAGGCTCAATCTGTGTCACAGAGGCTGACTGAACCCCAGGGAGCCATTTACTGCTCAAGGCCAAGAGCTCCTGCGCGTTGATGGTCACTGGCCTGCAGCCAGGCTGGTGGGTGCCAGCGCTTGGGTGGGATTTGGGAGTGTATATCCATACGTCCGCTCACAGCAAACCCTCAGAGCTCCTAAAAATGACAGAGAGCTTTGTAATGACAAAAGAAGTGAAGCCACCGTAGCAAAAGCCTGTATTAGATATTATTCTGATGCATAAAGCAACTTGATTGCTGCACATAAAAGTAAAAAGCATAGTTGAAATGTGAGTGATCAAACCTGACTGCATTTGCTCATCCTAACTGAAAGGCAGATACATCCAGCAGATAGTATCTCTCTCTCCCTTTCTCTCTCTCTGCTCTAAAAAGGGACAATTCTCAAAAGACAAAAAAAAAAAGTAGATAATGAGAAAAATTGAAACATCAGAGTACAGATGATAATAGAAGATTCTTCATAAAAGGTTTATTAAATTTCAAGTCCCTGCAATTCAGCAATCAGGGAAAACCAGGCTACAGCCTACTGCAGATCAGAAGCAAGAGAAGCAATTATATGTGAAACCAAATACATTTATACATATTCATACACACCCAAGAAAACTTGATATAGCAAACAGAGAATGTGAGCTTCTTAAATTTAACAGAAAATTCAGAAAATTGTTAAAAGAGTCTAAAGGTGGAGCTGAAAAATGTATAGCTGCTTGCTTTAAAGAAATTCCTTAAATGTATTAAGAACAAATGAAACCTTAGAATTGTTACAGGGAAGATCATAGGCAAGGGTGTTAAAATTATCATTCTTAATAATAGAAAACCAGAATATTTCTCATAATTGTGCTGTTGGTTTAAGGATCTAGGCAAGGCAAGTTCTGCATGGACTGATACAATCTTTTATTAACCAGCTGTTGGTATGATCGATACCATCAGTTATTCTGATAAAAATATTACCTCTCCCCCAAAGTTTTGCCTGGGATTTAACTATTCAATAAATGTTTGTTCTGCTCCGCAAAAGAAGCGGAATGGTGGCTTCATACATCAGTATGGTAACAAACATTTTCTTTTCTACTGTTAGTAAGGGAGGATGTCAAACAGCAACCATTGAAGTTAAATGATTTTAAATCTCAGGGCTATAGTGCTGATATCCAACAGCATTGAAAAGACTGAGTGAGGAATGCTTGCACTGTTTTTTTTTTTAGCAAATCTTGCAATGTGAGGGCTGAGTGATGCCAGAGTTAATATGGTGCCGCAATTTAAAAGGGTAACTTGCATGACCCACTATAATATAGAGCAATTACTTCCCCAACTCTATGGAGAGAAGTCATGTAAAAATAGAAGAGCACTGAATAAGCAAAGAATTAAAAATAGATAATAATAATAATGCTATAAGTTTATGAACCACTGGTTTGCTTAGTTTACCTATGTCAGCATAGTATATTTTGGTTTCTGCAAAGCAATCGAAACTTACTATCTTGCTGAAAATATTAGTGGCATGTAAATATTGTGGTGAACCATTACTAAGTGATTTGGATACTGATTACCCTGTTAAATCACAAAGAATGAACGTGAAAAGAAAGGTGTCATCTGAAGTGAGGTATGGCTAGGAGTTCCTGCAAGGATGGACTCTAGTGCTGGTTTAACATCTCCTGATGTAGGGCTATTTAAGAGTTTTAGGAGTGAGCTGGAACAGTAATCATCTGTAAAATCTGCAGTGGAGGTGAAACTGGCGGAGCAGTCACCGGGGCAGGAGCAGCAAGGATGCGCTGGGAGTGAGATGGATTCCTGTGAACACGTGTTCGGATGCTGACAAACGCAAGGCTGTGCAGTGGGGGACGAAGCCCCCTGTGCGTCTCGTTAGTGGGAGCAGGTGGTGGAGCAGCAGTGCCGTGACCGGGTGCTCTGGTCTCCAGGTGGTGGAGCAGCAGTGATGGGCCTGCGACCGCACCACACAGGGTTCTGGTGCCAAAGCTGAGAGCACATCAAAACTGGAGGGGGCTCAGAAAAGAATGGCAGGACTATGTGCAAGCCTGAAAGCATGGCCCGGCGTGGACTGCTTCAGTCTCCTGCTAAAGGCAGTGAGTGAAAGACTTGAGATGGGGAAGACAGTCAGGATGGGCTTAAGTGCGTGTGGGTGTGTTTTTGACAGAGCAGTGATCATTCACGTAGGCATCTTATCTAGGCTGATGTTGGGGTCATGATACCATTTAGATTTCAAACCCTGCTGGGCTTCCTCCCCAGGGCACGTGGTAGAGGTGGAGCAGAACTGAAGGTTGTGGAGGATGGTTACTGGGCGAGCTCCTTGGGTCAGGACTGGCCTCCAGGTATGAGGAAAGTTTTGGTGCTGTCAGTCAGTGCCAGGCGAGTGAGCTCCAAGGTCTGGGCTGCACGGCCGTCTTCTGCTGCGGCTCTCTGTGCATCCGTCACGTTTGCACCGAGAGAAGCACCCCGGTTGTTTGTTTCTTGCTCCAGAGTTTTAATGATCCTGCACAGGTTTGGCTTTGTCTTGTGAACACAAACTCTCAGCCTGGAAATCTCCAGCCACCTTTATAATCTCAATCCCTGCAATAAAAATCTCTAGACGTCAAAAACTGCAGCGTGCCCATCTAGCTTTTATGAAATCAAGCCCTTAGGCAAAACTCATAAAAAAAACAGTTGGAAAAGAATGATTTTAGTTTGAAGGACTTTGTGTTTTGCTGTGTATTAAAATATAGTTTGCTCTAATCTATTCCTATATTTGCAAGCAGAATCTAAAAGGAGATAATATGATCTAAAGAGCGCAGTGACCCGATACATTTAGTATTACTGTAGCCTTCAAGAAGCCAAATGAAACAAGAGTGTTTTCAATTCTGTGTAAATAAATATATATTTTAATAACAGCTAATGTCAGTTCATAAAGAGAAGCACACTAGGAGAGTTCTTTAAAAGAAGATTACACTCTCAGTACAAAATCCCTTCCTCGGATGTGATTGAAAAGAAAAATGAAGTTGCAAAATACCATCTCCAGTCGTAGAAAGTCTCACTTCTATTTTGTTCTTTCTCCCCTAGGAAAGTAGAAAGACATTATTAAGGGATATCAATCAACTTTGGTGGCACTGTTAATGCCTGATAATATCATTTTGTTCATATTGATGATTTCTCCACATTTTGTTTACATAGTACATCTTACCGATGTCTGTTCTCCCTGTGCAAAAGTTATAATAAAAAAGTGCATGTTTTGAATAATGCATGTGCACAGAGTGCTTGGCGATACTTTGACATAATCTGCTTTTGGCAGATGCAGAAAGAAATATAAGGAAATAGGTCTTTTTGCTCAGCTATTGTAACCCTGTATTCTTAGTCATAGTCAATAGCCCTCATCATTGTCTATGTCTTGAAACTGTATGAGTATCTCTCAGGAGAAGTGTGTGGATCCAGCTGTGGGTGAATAATAAGGTCTATGTGCAACTAAGCAGAAGTCAAGATCCTGTACTGTGGCACCGACGTGCTGTCCAATTCTGCTCTTGACCACAGTTCATCACTATTTGGATCTTGGATTTTGCCTTTGCACAGAATCAAACCCAAAACTGTGTGTGAGAGTCCAGGTGTTTCCTTCTTCTGTTAGTTATTGCCTAATTAGTACTAAATTGTGCATAATGAATACTGCCTTATAGGACCACAAAGGACCAACTGTGTAATCAAGAGCAGTCCCTCTCAGCCATGTATACTTTGTTTTAGACACTTCATTTTGAAGGAAACACTGAACATCTGTTGCACATGCTAGTCTTTCCTCACCAGCTATAAAACTAACTTAAGATATGTGGTGAAAGCTCAAAACCCTCCACATATGGTGTGCCATGGGACAGCTGAGGCCATTTCCTGTATCCCAAGTCTTGCAAAATCAAGTTTTTAGTTGGAAAAAAACCTCTCAGATTTTCTGGGAAGTAGAACATAAAAAGTCACAGAAAAAGACCAGGCAACAAAGAAACGAAAAGCAGTTGATCAGGAAACAATGGTTATTTCACCCTGTTCTGGAGAAAAATGTGTTCCTGATTCCAGACCAGATGGTGAGGTTAACCCTGAACAAGTGAGGAAACTGGATGCCCGAGTGGTTTTAATAGCATGCTACCAGCTACCTCTTGTCTCTGTGTGGGCCATCTCTTGACTTTAGACTACAAGTAAAACAGTAACCCACCTGGGAGCTGTGACCCACCAAAAATACTGGGGACTCAGGGCTTCAGCATCAGATCTGCGAGTCTACAGCTGTGCTCCTCCTTGCTTCTTGGTAAAGCAGATGCCACTTCGGATATCCCATGTGGCCACAGCAAGAGAGTTCAAGGGTTTTCTGGTCATGTTTACTGTCTGTAAGAAAGGGTAACTTGCCTTTTTTTGTCTTGAGGAGGTCATTGGGAATATTAGGGACTTGTGAAATTCACCTATTACAGTGATGACAGCAATTTTAATATCCCTTTTCAGTCCGTGACACTAGAAATTTCCCATTGCCATTAATTAGCAGGCAACAGAGAAGAAAAAGGAAGAAATGTTGCTGGTGATAAGGTTACTAGAAAAAATGCTTTTAAAGAGAAATACTTCATACTTCTCCATACTCCCATACTTCAAAGATGTTTTTCTAGACTTTTTTTCAGTAAAACCCTAAATGTTCAGGCTTGGCCTGAAATAAATTTTCTTACGGGTTTTCAGCTCAATCACCAATTAGAAAAAAAAATCATGATTTCCCAAGCTCTCTACCAACTACTGACAAACAGCAAAAAAGATTGAGAAAGTGACTTTCCTTTCAAAACTCTTGCATAGCCTCAGTGTTCGGCACAAGCCTCCTGCGGTTCTCTTGCATGGCTGAAGAGCAGCTTTGAATCCTGACACAAGAGTCTTTGCTGCACTAATGCATCATTAACACTCGGGTTTTGGCTGAGGGAGCTGGTGGAGCCGTTCCGTGGGGCAGCTCTCACTGAGACCCCACGAGAAGAAGAATTTTTGCAGCTTCAGGCACCTCTGATCTGGGCGAGCACTGGTCCTTGCAGGGTGGCTGCCATAAATAACCAGGTTTCCTATGCAAATGCTTAGGAAACATTTGAAAACAGATAGCACATTTAAAAGATCCAGTTGACGTGCATGGATGAGCTCCTTTAACAGATTCACAGCATTTCCAAACTTCGTGGTTTGGNATAAATAACCAGGTTTCCTATGCAAATGCTTAGGAAACATTTGAAAACAGATAGCACATTTAAAAGCATTCATCTTTATGCTGAGTTAAGATCCAGTTGACGTGCGTGGATGAGCTCCTTTAGCAGATTCACAGCATTTCCAAACTTGGTGGTTTGGTTTTCACTTCCCCTCTCTCTGCTGTGAAGCAAGGACAAATTTATGTGCAAAAAAAATTTACGGTTGTGGGCTGACATAACTAAATTTGGTAACTCTGGTCTACCCAGCAGAGAGAAATACTTTTCATCCAACTCAAAACTCGGACAAAACTCACCTGGTTTCTGGTTTCTACCCAGCTGCAGCAGGGTTTTCTCTGAGACCAGCTAGAGCCTGCAGCTCTTCAGCAGAGGTTGCAAATGAAATAATTTCACTGCCTCCGGAGAAGCACAAATTTGTGGTGTCAGGATCTCATTGATTTGTTTCAAGTTCATTAACAAAAGTCACGCGGCGCCTGTTCTGCGTCTTCATATTGCTTTGAGCTCGTGTCCAGGAGCGAGCAGTGCCAGTCCCCGTTAGATATTTTCCACGCTCCAGATTTTTTATTTCGTGCAGTCATTTGACCCCTGGCAAACTGATTATAAAAGGCTACCCAGCTCTGTAAACCATAATTCCCCAGCCTGCCTATAGGAGTAGACATATGTGATTAATTGGACAGCACCAGCTAATTAATACGAGATTTGAGACCTTAGAGCACCTATTCCCCAAAGACAGGCCAGTCATTTCAGGTTCTCGAAGAAAAGCAAAAGACGTAATACCTAATAATATTTCCAGAAGAAGCCTAATTTTTCCTGTAGGTCTCTAATAGAGCAGATGATTAAGGAGAAAGAGATTTTTCATTAGCTTTGACTTCCTGTAGTTTTAACCAGTACTTTCCTCTCCGGACAGAAGGCTGAGGGACCCGGGCTGCCTCGGGTGTTTCTGTACAGCAGAGCGGGCAGCGCGCGGCGGTGTCCAGCCCCACGGGCAGCAGCACCCAGCGGGTGTTGTGGTTAACCCACGCTCTGAGCACGTTGCCAGTGTGATACCCTTTGCATTCAGCCAGTAAAGGTTATCTGACATGTCTGGAAGGCGTTGATAGCAGATGGGAGAGGTAGGGTGTTCTTTATCGTCAGGACTTCATTACGCTTGTCGAATCAATGCTAGAGAAAGGAAAGATTTCGGAATGCAACCACATATGCAAGAAACGTGTGAAGGGAGCATGCTTTACACTGTAGGTATTCCCTTGCTCATTATTTCATAAAATTCAGGCCCTCCCATTGGGATAAGTCTCCTCTCTACTGCAGGGAAAAGGAGTGATTTCATTTTGCAGCCAGATTTTCTTATTGCATGAAAAATGAGTGGTGGCAGAAGCCTACGGAATGCTCATTCCCTCAGTAAGCTGGTTTCGGAGATCATACCCCTGTTTTTCAGGGCTGCTCACAGCTCGGGCACAGAGCAGCTTGCTGCCCGTGCAGCCTGCACCAAGGATGATGCTATGAGATGCGGGAAGAGCAGTGAGCAGCAGCAGAGCCCGGGTCCCTCCTTGCAGGTTGCTCCTTGCAAAATCTGGTCTTCCATCAGGACCCAGCTGTGGCTGCAGCCCCTGCAGAAGGTTTTGCTCTTTTCCCCTGCTGTGCTCGTGTTTTGCTGCTGCTGGCCACCGGGTTGTGGTTTTGGTACGCTCGGTGGAAAAAGCACTTCACTGGCACTTTCTCCTTTTGGGTGTCCGAACACGTTAATAGGTTGTGTATTTGATTTGTACTGTATCTCCCCTTTGGAATGTACGATTGCGTTTAATCGCACTGCTGTAAATGTTTGTGGTTTATGCTGAACAACTGTCTGCACACATTCCCTCCCAGAGTTTCACACAAATGTGACTACCTTTCCAATAATAGCTCTAGGAATGTGATTGTGTTTTAAAGTTTTTTCTTTTTTTTGTTGCTGTTGTTTTGTGGTGAGGTTTTTTGTGGTTTTTCTTTGCTTTGTTTTGCTGCTGCTGCTTTAAATTTCATTAATTTCTCAAGTTTTACAAAGAAAGTTCCATTTTATGCCATTATCATTCATAAGTAAAAAAGTGAACATACTAGGCCAATGTATGGCACAAAATTGTGTTATTTTACTAACTGACGGTGGTATGTCTAGAAACTTGGAAATGCTATTGCTTAGCTTATTACTTTTTCAGCATATAAACTTGCTTTCGTATTAGGGAAGATTTAATACTGATTTCCCAGCACCAGCGCCAAGCTCCATCTGATACCAGTAATCAATTCAGACTAAATCATCAGTGGAAGCCGCTGCTGCTGCCCTTTTAAACTGTCTGCATTTAAGACTCACAATCCGGGCATCCACTTTTGTCCAAGGACACAGGAAAAACACGTGCTTTCCTGGTCTCCATGCGGCAGCTTTGGGGCTCTTCTCCCTCCCTAGGAAGAAGTGTAGCTGTGGTGCTTATGTGTCTGCTTGGAGGTACTTGGAGCCTCTGCGTGGACCTTACTTTGCGCAGAGGAAACATGAGCCCCCCCGAACCACTAAGTCTTTCTGTTGACATAATTAGCCTTTTTGCCCCATAAACACGAAAACCTGGAGGAGTGGGGGGAGAATTTGAAAGCTTTCTACGAATCTTCACCCACCTGTGGACTGATGACCTGAAGTGAATGTGAATCTATTGGAGAGTGGGAAATAAAATCTCTTTTCCTGCATTTTCGTAGAGGTAAAATGATGATTTGAGAAGGAGGAGGAAGAGCAACAAAATGACATATCTGCAGCTGTAGGTGTCAGAGAGATATTAAGATGAATGTCTGCCTTCCTGCTGGGAGCGAATCTTTTCAGCTACTCTCCCATTGGGATTTGCTCATGTGTGTAGTGCTGCCTCCAGCTTTTCACCTGGAATTAAATGTATCCTAGCTCCTCTCAGCATCAACAGCTGGAATAGCTAAATAAATGGAAGCAGGGGCTCCTTTAGGTAGCCCGCAGCAACTGTAACCCTGCTCATGCCCGGTGATCTGCCTGTTGATGGCTCCTGGTTTTACCTACACCCTGTTGTTGCTACCGATGAGCGGAGAGGGGCACATGCAAAACATGGTGCTTCCCGACGGGGCGAGTTCAGCGAAGTTCTCCTTGGTGTGCGGAGCAGCTGCGACGGGGAGGCGCCGGACGCGCCGTTCCCGTTCCCACAGCGACTCCCTGCCCGCGCCTGGAGGAGGCTGCGGGCCCGCGCGAGGGCAGCCTTGGCTCCGGGCGGAGCGGCCCGGGCCGGGCGATAGGGACGCGCCGGAGGTCACCCTGCCCGCCACAGCCTGCGGCCTCGGCCGCTCGGCCCATCCCGGCCGTCCATCCCGTCCCCCGTTGGATTTGACGTGGCTCCGAGGTGGAGGGGAGCAGCCGGCGCGACGCGGCTTCCAGAACGACCTCCAGACTGCCTGGTTTCCACGTCCTTCTCTGCTGCCGGGACTCCACAACGGCCCCTGAAGTCCCAGGCCCTGAAGGGCTCAAGGGGAGCTTGACCAAATGCACAGAGGAACTTCTGCAAAGTAAAGGTGACCGTTCTGTGTGCTGAAAGCAGCAAGTCCTCTGCTGCTAGTCCTGCATATAGTGTATTACACTCGTGTTCACTCAAATGTAGTATTTTCCTATGAGACAAACAAAAGCTGTAGGTGGGATCATTTCCACATCTGTTTTGTGGGGATTGCATTCTTTCCCTGTGGGAAAGCAGTGTGGAGGAAGAGGATAATGGCTCCTTCAGCCTCGGTCATGGCACAGAAAGGGTTAGCCGACCTCTCCATAAAACCCTGTGAAGCTGCAGGTGCAGGAAGGGAGGGAGAAAAACTCACTGCTGCCTTTGGAGCTGCTCCAAGACGAAAGCCTGGAGTCCGTTCCTGGAAGAGGCTAGAAAGCAAAACAACCAGATTATAAATAATGCTGAAAGATGTAACAGAAACAGCAGCCGAGCAACAGGGGTGGAGAGTGCTGCCGCATCTGCATTCCAAGCACCGGGCGCCGCAGACATCCCAGACAGCTGCTTTCTACTTTAAGAGGAAAGGGAAGCTCCTGAATTATTAACATGGGTGGGTTGAGACTGGAGACTGTTCCCTGCCGCCGTGAGTTAATGCCTCCACAGGGAGCAGCTAGGGAGCTGCATGGAGGATCACAGGCTGCTCTGGTCTGGGTGCGAGGACCACGGGCAGGACCACCACGAGCATCCCGGCCCCTGTCCCGCACAGCTCCCACGTGCCGTGGCGACGGCCGCCGAGCGCTGCGTGGGCTTCGTGCTGTGCCTGCCACAACTGAAACATCTGCCCAGGCAGCAGAGCTCCTGGCCTGCACGTGTGGGCACAGAGTGGGAAAATGAGAGAGAAATAAAAAAAGCAGCGTGCTCTTATGTATTTAGAGGGAGAGGGGCAAGAAATGTATGTGCAGAGGGCAGGAATAGGACATTGAAATGTTTGTTTTGATTAAAAAAGTCATTTCTGAAGTAAATGAAAACTCAGTATCCATTTCACAGAGCCTTCTGGGTTTGCCAGGAATGTTGTGGAATAAAAAAAGACACAAACACAGAATCAATGCATCCTTAGTTTTTAAACAAAGCGTTCATGTTTTAAATATATTAATATTTCAGACATTACTTGCAGCTCCATAATTGGCGTCCCTTATGTTGCCCTTGTTGTGCTGAGGCAAGAGGGATGTGAGGAAGGATTGGTTCAGAGAGGGAGAAGAGAAAGAGCAAGCACACAAGCAAAGAGGGAGAAAGAGGAAAATAGGCATGTGGGTGACAAAAGCACAACGTGGTACAGTTTGTGGATAAATGAAGGAGATCCTTGATCTCCTTGAGAAGGAGCATTAATGATGGCAGAGTTGTGGCTTCTTCTCTAGCTAGTGAAGGCATTGGCACCGGGCAGGGAGAGGGACACTGCCTGTGGCACAGGCCGTGATGCCCCCAGGCAACATCCTTTGGTGACAGGAAGGACTTGGATCAAAAGGGACCATTTTCATGAGAAGAGATGGAGATAAAGCCTGGAGATAATGAGGCCGTTGGAAACTTGCTTCCCGCACCAGTAAAAGCAGTGCTGTGCCCTTGGGAATGCTACACGTTTTTTCTTTACTTTTTTTCCTCTGTGCAGAAATTCAACCAACTGCAGCAGAGGGACTCGCTGGCGTTGCGTTTAGGTGAAATATTATTATCATGGGCTTTTTTTTTTTTTTCTAAAACAGCAAGTCACTCTGGTGCTATTCTGTGCTGGAAGGCCTTGCTGCCAAAAGGACACATAAACAGATATATGTTTGGAGTGGCTTGGTGAGGGGCGACATGAGTGTTTGTTCCTGGATGTAGAGCAAACACTGCCTCCTCCTTGGCCCGCAGCATGCTGCAGTGCGGAGGGCCAGCACACAGCTTACACATCGAAGGTCATTTATGATCCTCGCGCTGGTTCTCTGAGCAGGGATGAATAGTATTCTTGGTGCAAGCCATTGCTCACAGGAGCTCCAGCTTAGAAAAAATTAACATTGCCTTTTTTTTTATGAGCCTCCTTGGTGCAATCCTTTTCACTCCTCTCATAAGAATTATTTGAATAGCCTTATTTTAAGACTCCCTCTCTCTCTCCCTTTCCTCCAACACTGTTTTTTCAGTCTTCACCAATGTTATAAAAAGGAAAAAGTCTTAAAAAAAAATCTTCTAGGAGTTGCCTCTGACTGCTTTGCTCTTGCCTCTGCTGGCTGAAGAGCACAGGACCTGGAAGATTTTCCACTGATAATGTCTTGTTTCTGGGTACCGCCTGAAGAAAATCACTCTACTTCTGACATACGGCAGAAGCTCCTGTTAGCTGCTTTATCATGTCTTGCTTTCCTGAACACTGTCCATTCCTCTGTCATTAGTGATTCTCCTCGTGCTGTCAGCAGTGAGTCCTTCCCCAGGCCCACTCTTCCAAAGCCACTTTATTTTTGTGGTCTTCTGGGAAGCGCAAAGAAACCACAAGGGTAGGAAATGTTCTAATGAGAATTAGACTTCGCCTAGCTAAGTACTAAGTGAAATATGGCAGATCCTCATCTTACCTCATGCTAAAACATAGCCCCTTCCCAAAACAGTTTTCCAAGACTGAACAGCTCTTAAAAACTCAGGTTTTCAAGGAAAGTCTCCTCAGGAGGTTCTGGTTACCCAAGTGCTCCAGGTCTTCTGCAGAGGCCGGGCTGTGTTCCTCGTCTCATCCGCATGCTGCTGTCACTCAGAGCTTTGCAAACATGAGTGAGGTTTGGAGATCAGCACTGCTCTACCAGCCAAGGAAATGTGCATTAGGCCCGACTAAGCTAGTGACCTTTTTTAACTTGTGGTGGCACATTTATGTCTGTCTGCTGCTTTAACACCAAGTGATCCCATGGCTCTTTGCAAATTGCAAGTTATTCACACAGTTTCCTCCTTCATGTCTAAAATACATCTGGGACCAAACTTAGCTGTGGCAAAACTGCCCAGTGATGCAATGCAAGATGTGAGGGAGGAGTTGCCAAAAGCAAAATGATTTAACTCAAGCAGGAGAGAGACCTTTGGGACCTTTATGAACGCTGGGATCTGGCCGAAGTGAAGACAGAGCAAAGGCACTAGCAAGTTGATGACTGACTGAGCAGGGCGTTGTAGCTCGGAGGCTGAAACTGAGCGTTAGTTATGATGATGTTAAATAAATGGAAAGAATATTCTGTTGGCAGAGAGTTACCATGCAGCAAACAACACCTTTCTGTGAAGAAAATAGACTCCTGGGGGTCCAGAAAGCTTTTTCTTTTTGGTGGCTAATGAGTGGTTCAGTTGTGGCTTCACTGGAATCCCGTGAGATGATGCTACAGTCCAGGGAAGGAGCGAGAACAGAGCCTGGAAGTGTCGGAGTGGCCAAGGTAGGAGCAGGGGGAGGAGGGGAACCAGCAGTACAGGGCAGAGCTGGAACCAGGTGGCAGGAGGAAACACCCGTCCAAATGCCAGCCCTTGGTTAAATCAACGTGCAGAAATGCAGATATGGCCACGCATCAGGGAAAAAAAAATCTACTTCAACTCGATTTTTGTCTTGTCCAGGCAAGTTAGCTCTGCTAACCCCTCTTTCTGGTGCTCCTGTTCACTTGGTATTTGGTATCGTCTCCTGACATATAGATGTGCACTGGGACCCCAAAGTGGGGGGCATCTCTCCTGCCTCAGTGCAGACCTTGACGCAGGAACAGAAATGGAAAATCTTCCCCTTTTCCTTGGGTCCAGGCAGTCCCTTCAGAATGGGAGGTCCCATCTGAAAGCTGCCCCGCTTTGGCCCTGTCCTCTTACAGCTTCCAGCAGTCCGTGTTGGCCCTCTCTTCCTTGCCCAGCCTGTCCCCGGGCACCTTAGAAAGCTGGATGTCATAAAGCACTTCAGTGAGATAATATGAAGCTGCATATGACAATGCAGGGGGGCAAAGGAAAGCTCTGAATTGAAATATTTTAATTATATTATTATTTAAATTATTAAAAAAAGATGAGATTTTATATATAAATATAATAAACAATAAACCCAGCAACCTGCAGGAGGTAGGGAAAGGGAGCTGTGAGTTGCACACTGATTTATTGCTCTCAGCTGGCTTGAACAGCAACTGTTTTAAAGCAGAATTTTCTAAGTTTGGGAGAGGCCATGTACTCTCACAATAATCACTGAAAAAATAAGCAAAATGGGAGACAGGAACTGGAAAGCAGCAGGAGGACATACACACACCCCAGTAGATAAAGAGCAACAGGCAGATTGCACAGCAACCTTCTAATTACCAGTTTCTGAAGCAGTATTTCTCTCTTTATTCGTGATTTCAGTTGAAAATGGAGCATTCCTAAGCGCAGGCAGCACAAACCATCGAAGCTGGAAAAGACCAAGATGGGTAAACCTGAGGTGACGGAAGAGCACAACGCCTTCATGGAGGGGTTTGCAAATGCTTGCTCAGGTATTATAGGCAAGGAAAGGGGGACCTGGGAAAGCCAGTTAGTGCTTTGCAGCTCCCAAACAGGGCACAACAAAGGCCCCAAGCGAAGCCCACGGGCGATGATGCAGCCTGCATGGCTCCGATGGAGCTGCTCTCCTTTTCCGCAGAGATCACATATGCACAATTTATATAGCTTGATTTTATCTACCCTTCTCTTGCTTCTTTGTTCTTTAACACAGGCAGTGATGAAATAAAAACTTTCTCTTAAGCTTTNAATGCTTGCTCAGGTATTATAGGCAAGGAAAGGGGGACCTGGGAAAGCCAGTTAGTGCTTTGCAGCTCCCAAACAGGGCACAACAAAGGCCCCAAGCGAAGCCCATGGGCGATGATGCAGCCTGCATGGCTCCGATGGAGCTGCTCTCCTTTTCCACAGAGATCACATATAGCTTGATTTTATAAAAACTTTCTCTTAAGCTTTCCTTTGAACTTGTCTCTCCGCGAGATTTTCTGTGCTGGCTCCTACTGCTTGTCCCCCGGGAGCTACATTTTAGCAGAATTTCTGCTCTGGCTATTAGGATGCCAGAAAGCAGAAGAGCCTTTACTGTCTCATACTGCCCAGGAACACAGCCTGTTCCCACCTATGCACCATCCTGGCCAAGGTGATTTCTCCAAGGGCATTGCTCTTCTGCACACGGTATCTTGCTGTGGGAATACAGGCTGGTGCAGCAAAGACTCGAGGGACACACAGGAAAGCCTGCGAGAGACAAAAAAAATACAGTATTTTAGTTATGACAAAGTTAAATGAGGTATTTATCTGCCATGCTAGGTCTGGAACTGCATTCTGGAACTTCACCCAACGTCACTTCCCTGAGAAAAAGAAAAGATTTTCAATGGCTTTGGGAAGGAGGGAGGAGGGAAGGAGGGATGGGGAAAGGGAAGAAGCCTCTCCTTAATGCTTCATATCCCTTCTTGAGCACTTTTTATCTCCAATTAAAGGTCANAGACAAAAAAATACAGTATTTTAGTTATGACAAAGTTAAATGAGGTATTTATCTGCCATGCTAGGTCTGGAACTGCATTCTGGAACTTCACCCAACGTCACTTCCCTGAGAAAAAGAAAAGATTTTCAATGGCTTTGGGAAGGAGGGAGGAGTGAAGGAGGGATGGGGAAAGGGAAGAAGCCTCTGCAGTTTCTTAATGCTTCATATCCCTTCCTGAGCACTTTTTATCTCCAATTAAAGGTCACCTACTGGTTCAAGAACAACTGTTAATGAAGAGTTTAATTATCCCGATGACAGCTGTAAAATCCTGTTCCTACACTTCAATGTTTTAAAGCAACAAGGCCCAGATTTTCAAATATGTGCCTGAAAGTAAGTTCTTATTCTGCAAACTTGCTCTGAAGGGAGGTTGTACATGCAGTTCTTGTTTGCCTACACAGAGAGAGGTTACATATGCCCATATTAAGGATGCAGTAGTGTGGGGAGGTCTGTATCTGCTTATGCTCTTCTTCTTCTTTTGTTTGTGGCTTGGGTAGGGGAAGGAAGGAATGGTTAAATTATTCCTCAAGGATAAATCATTTTGTATTATTAACTCTTCTTCATGGCAATTAAATGTAAGATTATCTATCTCCTGTGTCCTCGGTGGAAGGATTAGGATGGGATCTACAAGAAAGAAAAGTGGTTAAATGATTTGGAGGCTTGGTAAATGGGATACAAAGCTTCATCTTGAATTGCTAACAAGTGCAAACGTAGACCTGCCTTCTAACAGGCGACTCTCTCTGGAGACTTTGTGCAACCCCCTATAGCGATGAAAAAGAAAATCTTTCATAATTCGTCCTCTTCACCGAGTCAGGTTTTAGTTTTCAGTGATGCTTTTGACCAGCTGCCCCCATTACCTGTGGGCCTCAGTCCACCCAGGCCCAAAAGAGAGTTGTCTCTTTGTGGAAGTCAGACAGCTTCAACAGGAGCAAAGACCTTACGTGCCTTATATTTTCTGGGGCTGGGTGAAGGTGAAGAGCCATGTGCAGGGTGCCATGTACAGGCAGGGAGGAAAGCAACCAGGAAAGGGCAGTGTTTGCAGCTGGCAGAGGGTCTTCTGAGCTCGTTGGCAGTGGCTGCAGGCTAAGGCCAGGGCTGACACAGCAACTCGTGCATGCCAGGGCTGAGCAGAGACTGGACTCTGCCGTCCCTGTGGCCCGTTGCTGTCTTTCCAGCACTGGAAAAAATGAAGCCTGTCTCATCTTATTTCTTATTCCGTAGGAAATGTGAATTAACAGATTGAGTTGGCTTCAAACAAAGCCAAGCCAGTGCTGTTGAATTATCCAAGTGCCTTCAGACATACCTTTCTCCTACCTCTGCGTGAGAATACGGAAGGGTTTTCTCAGTGGTGTCTTTCATCAGGCAAGTTTCATTCATAGGTCACGGTGACCGCGGCTGCGGAGGCTGCGCTGCACAAATGGAGCTCTCCAGATAAGCACTAACATTTATTGCATACTTTGTCAGCATATCTCTAGCTATACACTTGTTCTCCAGGCGCTTTGTTTTGATATTGGTTTTATTAAAATAGATTTCAGAAATGGAATAGTTTAAAGATTACACGCATAAACATGTTGTTCAGTGCTGAGAAAATCCACACCAGGCACCAGCAGGCTTTTTATACATTACAAGCATGAATAAAATGTATGTCATATTTTCTTATGCTATTTTCTTCAACAAAAAAAAATGCTGCTTTAAAAATAACTGTAAAAGGACCCATATCCCACAAATGCCAACAGACATGGGTCCCTCTTCCAATTTGGAAGATGCTTAAAATTAAAAAGCAGAGAGTAGTGAAAGCCAAAGAGATCTGAGGACTTGAAGAGGGAAGTTTGGTCTTGGCAGCACAAGGTTTGGATCCCAGTTTTGCAGCTGCTGCCAGGAGCCAGACTGCCACAGGAGGCCTGTGCATGAGCAGTAGGTGTGAGCAGGATGACTTATGTCTAAGACCTCTCCTCTTTCTTTACAAGCAAACAGTGGTACCAGCATGTCTGTGCTCTTCTGGAGGGACAAGGTGAGACGTTCGGCTATTCAGGCTGTATTTACTGCTCAAATATCACCTCTGGGAAAGCGCCGTACGCTGGATGGCCGTGTGCTTTGTGCCCTGCTCTGACCTCTGGTTACAGGACGTGACCCTGCCCCGTCTGTGGTCAGAGGTTCTTCTTCACAGAGCACATTTAGCTGGGAAATGTCTCTGCAAATGTCGCGTGATGCAGATGAGCTGGACCAAGCTTGTGTGTCCCACATACACATAAGGGCATGTGGAAGATCCAACACAAACAGCATTTCTTGTGACAGGCTAAGTTAGAGTGAGCTGTACTCAACCCAGAGGGTGCTAATACTATTCTTAACACGGCTACTTGTGGAGTAAGGCACTTCGAGTGCACAAGGACTGAGGTCGGTGTCCTGGGAAACAAAGAGCATACTTTCTAAGTCTGTGAGACGTATAATCAGAAGAAAATTCAGAATGACTGCTTTTCAAAGCCTGACCCAGTTTTCACCTTATTTCCTTGGAAATTGGTAAGGATTCAGGGAAAATGTGTGGCATGCTACAAGAATGCTGCCCCATTTGTCAGTAAGACTGACCTACCATTTGCCAAGGAGCACCCCTGATTTTTTGGAGCAGGAATGAGTTCAAGAAAGTCTTTTTCCAATGTGACTAAAATATTTGTCATTTCTGCCTATCATCATTCAAACACTTCCTTCTGGTTGGGTTTTAATGGCTGGATACTTCACTGCATGACACGGTGTTTGTGAAGAAGGGAGCAGTCAGAAGAGCTTCCCAGAGTGAGACTGTTTTGCTTCAATTCTTCCTTCTCCTGGCTCTTGGAGGGGGAGTTACTTGCACAGAGAAATGAAAATCTCCCCTACTAACCTATGCTGTCTTTGATCTTCCCTGTTTATGCAGTAGAGAGCTGATATTTCCTTACCTAGCTTGGACTGACTGAGTAATCATCTCCTGTAGTTATTCACATGAGCTTCAGATGCTAAAATGTGAAGCTGATGAGATGAGCAAAGTATGGATGGAAGCATCAAAAATTGCTGCTAAAATTTTAAGAGTTGTAGGCAGGGAAAAATTAAAGCTCTTGGCTCATCATATTTAACGATGAGGACTCCAAGGATTTATAATCCCGTGGGGCAAAAACTTGAAACTGTCTGTGAGACAGGAATGAAGTCCAGGCTCATAACCTGGCATTTTCTCTGAAGTTCCCTAGTGTCCATGTACTTGCACACAAGCAGCAGAACTCCAAAATGCTTGATGTGAGGTGGAATGGCTAACCCTCAAGGTTTTGCATTCAAATTATATGCTAATTCATGGAAATGTTATTCAAAATCCCTGTAAAAGTAGGAAATTTTGAGTAAGAGTTTTTTATTGTTGTTGCTGTTATTCAAACACATGCAGAAAACAGCTCATTTTTCAGATTTTTTTTTCAGCTCTTTCCTGGACCATTTGTGACAATGTGCACACAAAGGATTTATTTTTTTTAAGATGGGAAAGGGTAAGAGAAATTTTAGGATTTTGCAAAAGCTTTGGATCAGATTTTCCAAGGCCAAGTTTTGAACATAAAAGTCCCCTGTGTAGTCCGGAGAGTACAGAGCACTACTACGGCTGTAGAGGAAACATGACTCAGGAATTGGGGTAAAGCAGCACCGTGGCCCATGTTGCCATACCCAAAGCCTCACAAAGCCTCTCCAACCCAACTTGAGAAAATATCCTCCTCATTACAAGCTTCTCTTCCTCTTTCTCATCTTGGAAACAAACAAGCAAACTCTCTCCAAACCCAACCAGACTTCTTGATCCAAATGCGAATGTGGTCTAGTTCTGTGACCCTGGCAGTCTAGAGCTACACAGCTCCTACCCAAGCACTTCTGTGCAGAGTATGGCAAGTCCTTGCAGGAAGAAACTTCTGACATCAACCAGCCTACCTGAATATGCCACCAAGTTATGTGCTGTGGCAAACAGAAATGGAAACACAAGGGAGATTTGATTAATTAATTAAAAAAAGCTAATTACTTTGTCATTGCATACTTCCCAGATTAAAAAAAAAATACATTTTTTTACATATTTTTTCTTTCACCTCTATACAGTCAGTACTTAATTCTAAGTAAACATCTAAATGCTTACTCGAATGAAGTATAGTGGTAGATACGAGTTTGTACAGCTCATTTATTTCTCGAAACAATTCTACTAGGACACTTCAGTGCATACTGATGTTTTGCTCTTTGTCCTTCAAGAACATCAGTTCTTGATTATGTGTCATTTCTGATGGCTGTTCATTGAACAAAGATACCCACAAGGTGGAAAAAAAAACTATTTCCCTATAAAAAGTAGTTTTACCTACTATGTTCAAATCATATTCAAATTCAGGGTGAAAACTGTTTATCACACTGCCTCAGACACAAATCCAGACAAACACTTCAGTTCAAGTGATTCAGAGGAACCAGTGAATAAATAGTACCATCACTGTGTTTTGATGCAGAAGTGTAATGGCCATTTCTTTTGTGAAAATTATAAGCAGATGAGGAGGTCTCTGTTCTGTAAATCTGGGCTTGCATTTCACAGCAACCAAACTTGCTCAGTAGAATAAAAAAATCCCTTCGGAAAGTCTTTGTGAAAATGGCGTAGAGGAAAGGGTTGGCACATGAATTGATGGGGAAAAACAAAACCAGAAGAATCTTGGATTTGGACACTGTGATGAGAGGAACCTTTAGTGAGGCTGATATTGCAAAAAAAGATATTGGTGCCATGCAGAGGAAGTCTGTGAAGATCAGTATGGCCATGCGTTTGGCAATCTTAGTGTCACTGTTTGAAGAGATGACATTAGGGTTTCTCACAGTGAAATAGATGCAGATGTAGCAGGCACATATGATCACAAATGCAAGTACGTTCAGCACTAAAAGAAAAATAACATAAGTCTGAGAAAATGTTGTTTCTATATCCATGGGCAAACAGATGCTGACCTTCATATAGCTGCTGACTCCAAAGACAGGGAGAAGGGCCACCATGAAGGCAAACATCCAGCCAAAAATCATTATAACCACGGCGTGCCGAAGCCGGACCTTGCGGTGCAGCTGCATGGCATAGGTGATGGTGTGCCACCTTTCCAGAGTTATCGCAGTCAGCGTGTAGACTGAGAGCTCACTTGCAAACACTGTAAAAAACCCTGCGGCATTACATCCTGCCCCAGTTTGCCAATCTATGGCATAGTTGTAATACTGGCTTTTGGTCTGGATATCTACAGACGCAATCAACATGAGGTAGATACCGATGCAGAGGTCTGCAAATGCCAGATTGCACATCAGAAACCGAGGTACAGTGAGTTTGTATTGGCTGCTTATTAAAATAACAAGAACAAGGATGTTCCCGGTGATAGCCAGGATGCTGATAAACCATATCAGGATTCTGAGAATGTTGTATCCCATGATATCTTCACATGGATTGAAAGCATCTGGTTTAGGTGAACAAGCTACATTAACTACTTCATTGCATAAACCGTAGTCAAATTCATTCTCTGCTGGGCCAAACCTTATGCCATCGTACGAAATAAAATCTTCAGTCGCAGATCGTCTGTGCCTCTTATCACCACGCTGTTCATCAAGGTCTTGCTTCACCTGAGACATGCTACATATTGGATATAATTCAGTGCTGAAATTGTAAAAAGAGTAGAGTTGGAAACTGAGAGACACGGTGAGAGGCACACAGCAAATGAGAACTCATGCAGTTTCTGTTAACAGCTCTGTCCTGGTTAGCTGATTATAGAGACTACCCTAGAGCTTGAAATTAATGGACTGACTGGTTCCTATTTATAAGGTATTACATGAAAATGTAAATAAACCAAAAGTATGGTAAAACACAGGGGAAAGGAAAGGCTGATGTTTGCTGTGCTAACAACCACCATGCAATCATCCACCTGGAGAGATGCCGTCTGTAGGAAGCCTCCCTTATTTCAACTAGACTTATCTCATCATATGTTATTGATAATCAGATTCTGCATGGGGGAAAACACGATGATGAATCACTATCTAAGATCAAACAGTGAAGTATAATTCAATGCAACTGTGCTCATAAGGAGTCTGAAAAATCATAAATTTTATGTTATCTATTAGTGTTACTCTTGAATTCCTTTTTCCCTAAAGTTCTTGCTGGTCAATTTTTCATATTTAATCTTGTAACTCCATCAGGGCAGAGAGCAACTCCAGCTTGTGACATTTACTTTCAGTATCTTTTATGATGTTGGCCACTGTCCATTAACATGACGTAGCAGAAATAGCATAAATGAGTCAATTCAGGGCTTCCAGATGATAAGCTCTAGAAGATATCATAACAGATGATACAAACATAAGACCTGGAAGGAAAATGACTTAGAAGCCAATCTGACCAGTCGAACATTTCTGTAGAAATAGTAGCTGTGTTTGTTTCTGTTATTAGGTCTTTTTAAAACACCTTGAGTTTATTTTTATTAGGAAAAAAATAAACTAAGAAATTCCCTTCAAAAAATACTTTAAAGAAAAAAAGAAACTATGAAATGTAAAAAACATTTTTTTTTGGCAGTTTGTATTCACCTTTATTTCCTGGAGGATTAACTAACTCCTCTGCCCGTTCCCTTCATGTCTGGACCAGCTGGAGAAAGGAGTGCTGTGGCTGTGCTGAAGGCATGATCAGCCCCATCCAGGTAGAAAATACCAAGGAGTTTTAGCAGACACTGCGCTGCAAAGCCAACGCGGTGGTTGTTCTGCTCTGCCTGTTTTCGCCAGTAGCGCAGATGATAGCAATTTAGCTGTTTATTTTCCAGGACAGGCTCACGGCATGTTCGCTACCCTGACTTGCAGTGCACATGAGAGAACAGCTCGCTGGGCAAGTTAGACCGTATTTGTAACCTATTTTTATCCTTTCACTTTGTACACGCACTACATCTTCCACCTGCCTGTGCCTCAAACCCGTGAGTTTAAAGCATTTGACTTCAGGAAAGGAAAAGTAATGAAGCCCCAACAGCAGCAGCAGGTCAGGAGCGTTTCCTCACCTCCTGCGCAGTGCGGAGCATCCTCTACTATTATCGGTATTTTTTACTCTGGTTATTGGCGGAGGCAGAAAGTCGGTTTTCCGTGCGGGTAGATCCGCGCCGTGGAGGTGACGGCGGCAGAGCAGGGCACCGCGCATGAGACACCCGCGAGGACGGGCAGTGACAGGGCAGCGAGGCCACCACCTCAGCGCAGCAGCACGTGTGAGCCTTCTTCAACAGCTATCGCAATGGATGCGGTTCAGTAAATGAACCCAAGGAAATGTTACTCAACTAACATATTTTTTCCAGTCAGGAGTGAAAAATAAACCCAAATTATGGAGCCAGTGCCTAGAGGCTGCATCCCAAAGATAAGGCAGCTGTTTAGGGTCAGTAAAATATTTTTGCTTATTGTTGTTTGCTAATTCTTGTTCTTATTTAACACCCAGCGGTCACAAATAAAGTCAGAGTCCCACGAGGCTGGATGCTGTGTTCCAAGGACTGGTGCCAAGGAGTCTTCCTGCTGGTTACTTGCACCATGAGCAGCTAAGAATGGGCAGAGTTTCCAAAATATTAAAGGAAAGAAAAGCCTTCATTGAGCATGGTCCTCTTGTGACTAACATTTATGACTTTCTTGCCCTGGAATATTTGCCCTTTGTTCCGGACAGCGCACTGGGGATAATCATTTAATATATTTTTTGGCAAAGGATGGGTCCTTGTGTCCTTTTGAGACCATATGCATTTTAACAGAGTTCATTTATTCATGCTATTTGTAACCCTCTTGTTGGCTTCGCTAAAGTGAACTCGCTGAAAAATAAAACTAGAGAAAGGACAACTTAAAGAATAACATTGAAACTGGCAGAGTGCTCTGACAAAAGTAGACAAAAATAACAACCTTTGTACAAGTAGTCATTTTATGCACTCTGTGTGGACCTGGTGAAGGCAGGATGTTTTGTGCTGAGAAATACACTCTGCAGAATAAATAGTCCAGGTCTAGATTCCATATTAGGTCCTACCTCAAATCAATTATGCTTACTGAAAAGTGACAGCAAGTGAGTTGTGAGCAACTGATATTATATTCTTATGAAATGAGGCCCAAATATGTCTCCTGCTGCTGCTATGCTTTTTAAAAATAGGTTTTTTAAGTGACAGGTCTTCCAGCGAACAATGATAAAGTGTAAGGGCAGATTCCCATCATTGTCGTGCATTTTGGCAGAAAGTGATGGTTGTGTCAGAGAAAGGCAAAGCTTGCTGAGGTTCATAATGGCCTATGCCAAATCCAGGGTTTAACATCCAGCCTCGGCGCTATCCGAGCAGGATGTTATTTCCAATCACAGAAGGATGTGAGAGGAGCTCCACGTAGTGCACTGGACTTGTCCTTTTAAAGTTCTCATAAAAATCAGTTTATTTTCCATTGGCTCAGCATTCTAGTGCAATGAATCTAAAGATCAATATTTATCATATAATTCTTCCTGGAGTGGAAAAAGCGGCAACAAAAATTGACCATGATTTTTTGAGTCTTGCTTCTCAGTCTTGCAGCTGGTCTGTGGTGACATTTGGAGGTGACATCCTCCAAAATGCAGAAAACACTGCTGCTATAATTAATATATTTCATCTTCCCATTATCACAACAGAGACAGTTCATGTGTGCATATGTTTTTAACCAGGTAATGGGACAGGGGATATATTGGACTTGAGTGCTACTGAAGTCTCAAAAAGGGGAAATTCCATGTAAATGGCTCAGTCAGAAAGAGGTAGCAAACATCCATCTTAATTCCTTCCCAAATGCCCCAGCAGTCCTTAGAAAAGCCCTCCTGGGAGTTATCAGTTATCTTTTTTGTCCCTGGATTATCTGGAAATATTTTGAGATCTGAACAGGAGAATGAGTGGATCCTGCGAAGATGTGGGGTAAGTCAAGTGACATCACTCCTCGCGACAATATGTAATTTGTGCTGCACTAAAGCTAACAAAACTCTTGCCAAGGAACCCATCAAGACTCTATGATCAAGGACTGCCGACTATTAATAACTCCTAAAATCCTGGGCGGTCTTGAACGCACACACAGCTTGTGCCAGCTGTCAACAAAACTGCTGTGAAATGAAAGCAGGTGTAGCTATTATACATATATAGTAGCTATATATATACTATACACTAATCTCTGCCAGAATGTATGTTAATACTTTTGATTTTCAAGAGTAGGACACTTCACCATTCCCCTGAACTAAAATGCAGCTGCTTTATGTCCTTAAACTGGAGAGAGATGACCAGTCTCCCACTGTTTCAGTACTAGACACGTGACTGTGTGAATGAAACGACCGATTTTAGTTTTGATTTGGACTGGTTATCAGGAAGGGTTATTCTAAATCATTTATTTCAGTTATTTTGCATTTATGCTTAGTGTTTTTTAAAAGATAGGACTGGCAGGCGTAGAAAACATAAATACATTCAGCTTTGTTCAGTGTATCATCAGGAAAATGATACACTCTACATGAGCACATTTATTCAAGTAATCACATATCAGAGCATACACTGAGATAAAAGAAGCCTTAATTTTTGTACTTTTCACCCAGTTGTGAAGAATTTCTTTGGCACGACAATGATCATTTTTCTAATGATTCATGTCCTATGCTAATTGCATGACCACGTAAGTAAAGTTAAGATGTACAAAACGAGCATTCAATCGTTTTAATGGTGAAATAAAGCTACTTTGGATGTGCTGTATACAGAAAACAGTTTATTTAAATGCATTTATTGAACAAAGAAATTTATAATAATAGCCAGAGATATGAGTAGATTGTTTATGGCTACCTCATCTTTCTAGATTTTAGAATGAGTGTCTCTCCTTTTTTACACCTACTTTCTAATAAACAAAAACCTACAATTACCTGGAGTTTAACTGAATTAGTAGAATAAACTGAAATATAAAAATAAATAACATTTGTACCTGTGCAGCAGCTACTCTTTTAAAAGTCTTTTTAGCCTTTTAGCACAGAAATCAATATAAACTTGTCTATATTTTAAATTTAGTTCCAAATATGGTTCCTTTTATGAAAAAAGGTAATAGTTAAAAATGTCTAAAAATAAAAAAAAAGCTTGATTGACTCAATTAAAACTAGCTCTTATGTTTTTTCCTGCTGTTTGAATGCTCTTTCATCTGTTTAAAACAGATGTTTGAGATAATTTATATTAATATAATATTATCATTAACATATTAATATAGACAGTAACATAAGATATAACCTACTAACATGTGCTCATATCTTAAAATGCAAAAAGATCCCCTCTCTCAGAAGAGAAGCAGCAGCACCAAGTGTCCCCTTCCAAGAAGAGAAGTGTCTCCCTTGAAGCAAGGATGAGAACAGGGTTTGGGGTTCCCTAGAGTTCACCTCATAGAAACAGAATATTCAGTGAGGCCTAGAAATTTCTGCTTTCTTGAGGTCAAGGCAAATTTAGCCTGAGAAGGCTGTTTTTTGTATAGTGGAAATAAGAAAACTTGGAGAGATCAGCTAGGGGAATTTTATGTAGTTTTGTACTTGTAGCATCACCTTGTTTTTTTTAATCACCAAAAGTATTTCCTAGAAGGCTCTATATAAAGGATTAGTGGCTTTATATATATTTTTTAATTTCATTCTATTACTGAAATTTTAGATTTAGGTAACTTGTGAAGACAAGCCGTTGGGTTCCAGAAATCTATAAATTATTCTGACGAGAGAATTCCTTCCCCTACTTGAACAGACAGTGAAAGAAGAGCTGGCCTCAATGTAAGAGTTTGCACAAACCCAGCACGAAGAAGAACAGCTCCAGCTTGTGCTGTGGGTTTACATCCGCTAGGGCAAGGGGGCAGTGAAGTTACTTACAGCCCAAACGATGGGATGAGTTACTGAGATCTTGTCAAAAGCTCAGTGCCATTTCCTTCCCCATTTTTTTTTTTTCCATGAGAGGAGTGAGTCCTATTCTGTTTTTGAAATATCCAGGAGAGTTTCCTATCTTGAGGGGTGGATTCTGGGATTAGGGTCCCGATTTGACACCAGCAGTCCAGAAGTCTGGTCAAACACGTAAATCATAAGATGGTAAGAAAATCCCTTTGCTCATTCAGCTTTTCAGGACTTGGCACACTCCTACTGAATCAATGGCAACTATCAAGTTGCCATCAGTTGTGGAAGGACTGGGAGCATTTCTGCTGCGCAAGCCACCAAGCACTGTGCCTGCATACGCCAGTAGACGCACGTGAAAATATCACCTTCTGAGGGACTCTCCTGGCAAAAAGCTTAGTGTTTTGGCTCAACAATGGCCAGCGAGGGATTGATTCTGCCAGATACCTCCCCTTATCACCTTTGTATTCTTCACACAGAGAGTGTTGCGAGCGCACATAAGTGATGCGTATTAGCTATCATCAGAATAAGCGAGATGAGGCATCTTTCACTGCCTGGTGACAATATAATGCTTAAAATAAAGTAAATAATTGCCATTATAAGTATTAAAATGTAGTAGTAGTTTTTTCCTTTCTCTGTGTGTTTATATTTTTCTTTGAAGCTTTAAGCTACTTTTGAAGACAGTGTCTTGAATTATAACCATAAGAATTTTTTTTTCTTTTTCTTTTTTTCCATCACAACGTTCAAAGTCTTTAAAGATATTTTGCAAAGGAAGAACTTGCAACAATAATGAGGGATTCCATGAGTACCAATCCTGCCAGTTTTCCAGTGGCATAAATTCAGGAGGTTCATTTACTAATTAATATTTACCTTTTAATTCCACCAGAGGAGCTGAAAATAATCCCTAACAATCATTGACCTCACTGCATCCTTGCTGATGGTAAATTACAACTACCATGGGAATTTATTTTGGGAGTCTAAGGTGACCCCACACTTGATTCTTGTTAAAGTGTATATCTAAGTTAGCCGATTTAGGAATCATCCCTAGGAATAGCCAATTTAGGAATCATAAATGATGTATATGCAGATAATACAGAGAAAGTATGTTTAGTTATACTGATTTCTAGCATCAGAGTGACTTCCTGAGAAAAGAGGGTGAAAGATGCTCAGTGATCTTGTAACCCTCGCCTGAACCGAGAGTCAAATATTGGCAAGTTTCTGTGGAAACTTTGCATTCCCTCCCACTACCTCCTGCAAAGTTACCAAACTGTTTCTCCTGAAAGTCTTCCGTCTGTCCCGGGTCGACCCCGGACTGCTGGTACTGGTAAACGATGGCCCTAGGACAAGTGTGGGCTAGAGTTTTGGCTGGGGAAAATGTTGATGTTAGTAGAGCTATCACCAACCTGAAATACACAGTGTGCCATGTAACACGCATCAAAATTATGTAGCTGACATTTATTTATTTCTATCCATTAACTCACATGTGCTTAAGAGGCATTTCTTATCAGGTTTGGAACAAGTTTATTTAATTCACTATCAAAGACGAGAAGCACCAAAAAGAAAAACAAATGAAATAATTACTTACTTTTGTCTTTTCCAGTTTGTAAATGCACAGCAGTGGCTAGGATAGGTGAAGTTTGCCTCAATCAAAGAACTGAATTTGCTTAAATCAGGAAGTTTTTTTAAATTGTATGTAGACTTTGCTCTTAGCTTCTTAATGAGTTCTAATCCATGACTTGGCAGGGATCTGATTTTTGTCCTTGAAATATCCCTTAAGAAAACATATGAAAACCTTGGTAAAAAGCAAATTAACTTCTGCTCAGCACTGGATGTACATTTTAGTCTGCCCTGCTCTTTTTCAGAGTAGTAATTGCAAAGAGGTCATCTAGGAAGCCACACTGAAAATAGGATTGAGGGATAAATTAGGAGTTGCTCAAGGAGACCTGAACTAATATATTCATTGCAAACAATAATCAAGTGATGCTAGTCTGATTTAAAAAACAAAACCCATAGCCTTCTGGGGTAAGAATTAAGTGTGACAAAAACCATTAGCTCCATGTGATTCTGGGTTTAGTGAAGAGTGAAATTAATGCACCAATCACCCAAGCACCCTGTTGCCGTATACAAAAGGCTGATGGAATCACAATATAAGTCTGGTCCTCCTGGACATCTCATTACAGGAAGGCTACTGTGGAAAAGGTGAAAATGCAAAAGGCAATAAATACAATGATCATAGGGGGTAACAGATGTGAAGACAGGGGAGGAATATGAAGTTTTGTATTATTAATAAGCAAAGAGATTAAAGGCAGACAGGGCGATAAGGTTCAAGTTGCAAGGTGTGAAAATACTATTTTTTTCAGAGTTTTAAAAAACAAAGAGAGCACAGACTGGAGCTAAGGAATGGGTGAGATTACAGGAGGTGAGATGTATTTATGAGGAAGGCAATTACTGTGTGGAGCAGACTATCAAAGGCCCTGGTGGAAGCAGCGACGATGAATGCGCTCAAGAGACAGCAGGGGAAAATTGTTGCATGGTGCAAACACTAAATCATGACTTGTGCCACGCAGCGGGGAGAAGGAAGGAGGATCAACCATTCCTCATCTGCCAGGCAAGGGCCATTCAGGAAGGCGTCCCCAGGTGACAGCGGCTGCACGTCGCCCCCACATTTCCTTGCCTGGGGCACAACCTGCTCTGCAGCCTGTGCCAGCAGGAAGCACACACGTTCTGCCCCAGCAAAATGGACTAAGCAGCCTCATCCTGTCCTCCCGTAGCCACTGCACCCACGTCACGAGACTGATCCAGGATCCAAAACTTGCTAAATTTGCTCTGCTTTTTATTTTGTCTGACAAAAGGAAAGTGTTTTCCCTAATAAATCAGCCGACAGCATTTGATATTATCTCCATCCACCCTGGACGTATTTTCCAGTTCATGTGTTAACAGTCCTGCATCAGGACAACATTATTTGATCTACATTGCACAATGCACACAAATTATTTTTAGTACCGCATTAGTGAAGAAGCATGGTGCCACATGTGGGACAGACCAGATTTTAGCAGCACAAATATAGTTCAGACAGCTGCTATGCACAGGATGCAGATTTGCATCTCCACTCTCCATTCTGAGGAACAAAATTAATACCAGGAAATGTTTGCAAACTCACAACATTAGCTGAGGTCAATCAAGTCTAGCAAATTCATATTAGCTGCTAGAGCAATTATTGGCAGGTGAGTAATCGTAGAATCATTATGGTTGGAAAAGATCATCAAGTCCAATCGTGATGATGGTCTTTGTGTCCATGACGTGCCCACTGCTGGCAGCTTTGGAGTTACCCCTCATGCCCAGCACAAAGCGCATGCCAGAATATGAGGTAATGAAACAGAGAACTCCCCTGGCAGGCTGAAGGGGACTATCCTGAAGTGCTCAAGCAGAAATTGCTGGGAAGCGCTGGCGAGTGCCCTAAACTCTGCCTGCCTTGAGGATGTGGCTCCAATCCTGGTCCCTCTCTGGTCCTGAGGTTGTTCTGGGGCTGAATCTTCTCTGGAAAAAACTCAAAGCAGCAGCTGAAGGGAACCTTAAGCTCTAAATTTCTTTACTTAGACACATAAAGTGGCAATTAGGTTGCAAATGGCAACCTCAATTGTTTCATGGACGGATTGTTGTCCTTAGTAGGCTGCCTAATGAAAACTGTCACCTTGAGTATATATTCATGACTAAACAAGTAAACTGCAGTTTTCCGCCGAAATCCACAGCCAGTATCTTTCAGGGCATCATTAAGAACCTGTGGAACTTCATAAGGCTTTATAATTCCAAACAAGGACATGAAAAATATTTTCTTTGGCTTATTAGCTGAAAATCTCCAGCAAGCCCAAACAGTTATTATGCTAGCTGGGAAATAACAAGTATGAATAGGAATATCATCTAGACTTAAAAATAGCTAAAATGTTACTGGGTCTCTAGTCATCTCTAAATCTAAAATAATACTTATATATATGCCTGAAAACATATCCTCTTTTAAATATCCTTTTTTTTTTTTTTTTTTAGGAGTGTTATTACACATAAAAAGAAGCCAGTTGGGGAAAGTGCTTTGCACGGGGTGTACGTGGTTTAGCACCTTACCCATGGAGTTGTCACAGAGCAGACCTCAGTTCAGAGGGTCCTCGAGACCCCACTCACTGCTTGACATCAACCTTGAGAGCAGCCAGGGTGGGAACAGCAAAATTAATCCGAGTTCTCTTCCTATCCGTTCCCTTCCCCACTGGGAGTCTCTGTTGTATTAGCAAAATATACTGACAGTAGGTAATCAACTTCAGCTTTGAAAGGTGCATAGAAAAATATCGAAAGGCCGGGACGGTGGGGGTGAGTAGCTGTGCACTGAGCAGCGATACGAATCTCCTCAGAGGCAGCATCTGAGCCGCCCTCTGGAAGCGCTTCAGGAGCTGGAGCACTCCTGAACGCTGGAGCCCTGCCGGAGCGCCCGGGCCGGCGTCCTGCTGGAGACGAGCTCCGAGGGCGGGATGGATGGATGGCGACTGCGGCTGCAGCCGGGAATGGAGCCCGGAACGGAGCAGCTGAGCTACATCCCCAGGGAGGGCCCCTGCAGCTTCCCGCGCCTTGCTGGAGCTCCCCGGGGTTTAGCGCTAGTAGAAGGCAGAGGCTCCTATGGACTTCAACAAGTGACTCAGCCCCTAATGCTGGTGTGAGTTACTATTGCTCTGGGGGCACCAGGAGAGAAATAAACAAAATGGCTGCAAATTGAGACTACAAAAACCTAAATAGGAAACGCGTATGAAGCGCATTTTTTGTACAGAAGGGAAGCGTATAGGTGTAAATCTGATGGGTGTAAATCCCTTTTGATTTACTTGCCTATTGTCAGTGATGAAATTCTTTAACTCTGAAGTCAGTGTCTTTCCAAAAAACAGATTCTAATTCAGCCAAAAGCTGTAAGCCTGAGGACGGAACCCATCTGGGAAACCGTGTAGCCTGAATAAGGCAGCCCAGGTGATAATTCTGGTGCACTGTGACACTTGTATTTGGGTCTAGGAAGATGTCATGTTACTTCAGTAATGTGAAAACTAAAACAGAAGGTGGTATTAATAGGGATGGCATTAATTAAACACTCTAAAGTTTCTAATAAAATAGTGGAGCCTGCAACATAAATTTGTTTTCAACAACACTATCTTCCTCAGCACATATATTATTATGAGTCAATCATTTCTGTAAGTGAAATCATTTTTCTGGTGTAGGCTGCAGTGACAGATGAATAGAAGGCTCCTCTTGCACGATCTCAGTCAGAATAAAAAGGTAATTTACCATCCATAGAATAGTGGACATACTAGTAATGGAACAGAAAACTTCTTACACAAATAACTCAGGTTAGAAATTGAACTATCAAATCAATCTGAACTACAGCCAAATCAATTTGATAAGCCTCCAGAATATGATTGTATCAACTACAGTTTGTAAAGAAAACGCATTAACTTCTCGCTCCAGGAAACGATGTTTTCCCAACGGAACATCAAGTGTATTGCTGCTGAAAGGATGCTCCTTTGGCAGCCTTTTCTAAAGAAGAAAGGCATTTTGAGGGAATGATGCAAGCGGTATAAATTGCAGGCAACCCGTGTGGTGGCTCTTTATATCCTAAGTGCGCTGAACATGGCAAGCTGGAAGAAGGCTTTGGGCTGCGTATTCAGGGCCTCTAGAAGAGCTCTCATCTCAACTCAAGGCTGGCATTTTTCTCTGACTATTTTTTCAAGATTTCAAAACACACTAAACCACTGATTCAAATCACTCCTTTTTACACCTTTTGTGGTATGCTTTCTGGATAGAAAGGCTGGGATGATTTGGTGACTTAGAACAAGGTCGTGTGCTTGCTACAGCTCTTACATATTGCGGCCTTGGCTCAGAAGCCAAAGCAGCTGTGAACAGTCACGGGCCAGGTTTTTATCTTTAGAATTAAGTTTTGGAGATGCAGGGCAAATTCTCAGCAGTTTAAAATTGTTCAAGGCTGTGCAATTCAAATTCAAGCACAGAGCACGCACTTTGCACAGAACTTAAGCAGAACTTCTCTCCTATTCAGCTCTGGAGAGGAATCTGGATCTAATACCAAATCTGGATCCAAATCTTCCAGAAACCTTGAGCATAAAGTGAAAGCTTGGATCTAGACTGATGTTTCATATATAGCTTCCTTTTTTTTCAATTTTGACCTCCAGCATTTGTGAGATATTAAAATACAGACATGCATTCACTTTTGAATGCTGTATCCTATCTGTTCTTTTCTGGGGAGTTAATAGGGAGAAAAAGAAATCTGAACATTACTTACAAAACAACTGGGCCATTGGCTCCATGAAAGACTTCATTCGGCAATTTTTCTAAGTTTTGGTTATCACTAAGATTTCTGTAAAACACAACAGTATCAGTGCTAAAACAACCTGCAGGAGTTGCTACTTGCTAATAATTGCTTGGCAGACTACTAAATAACAAAAATAGTTACAGCTCATCCAGGTAGGTTCCATTAAATGCATGGTTCTTAATTTCTCGAATTCCATTTTTATTTAGCCATCTGCAATAGAGAAAAAACACAAAACAAAACAGTTATGTTCTTATACATGCTTCCTAACTAAAACATATCTAATTCAAATTGACCAACAAAAAGATAAGGTGATTTCAAGCCTGTAATTCCTAAATGGATATTTAAATTAGGAAATTTCTGTGAATGCCAGGTGAGGCAGTCCCACTGGTTGGAGCTTGGAGAGTACAGATCTGAGTAGGTCAGATCAGCATTGCCATTAGAAATGACGCACAGAGCAAGCTTGTGAAATGGAGTTAGATAGACCACGATAGACGCATGGATTTGAGCATGGTTTCTCCCTGATGCCTGCAGGAAGATCAGTGATGCTCCTCCAGCCTGAACCCCGCGGCGCGGTGCGGAAGAGGCCGCCCGCAACGCAGCAGGGGAGCAGAAAGCGCCAGCTACGCTGCTGGATTCCTTCACTGTCCGCTGCCCCTCCAAATTACTCTCCGAATTGCGCTCCTCGGCTGCTCCTGTGCCCATAACCCTGTGTCTCTGCCCATGTGAGGTGGAGCAGGTAGCGATTCTGTGAACCAAAACTCCTGGGGCTTTCTGCCAAGCTTTTACTGTAGTGCATTAACTAATTAATGTTTAATGTCCTCCCCTCTCTTCCCTTCATGGTCCAAAAAATTTACACTCGGGTCAGTTATATTTATCATTTATATAGTGCAATCTTTCATCTCCTTTTAAGTGTCACTTTGCAACTCACACCCACTCCAGCACAGGGTGACAGATCTGATTGATGGCAAAAATGGAAAGATTTAATTAAACTGTCACCAAACCTGGACATTTTATTTCTAATTCACACTGAAAGCTGAGCACGCAAGTGACCCACTTATCTAAGGTCCGAGATGGTGAGCTAAGGTCAACATGAAAATCAATTATGGGCTTGGCTGAGAAGATTACCCTTGTGACCATGAAAGGCAGATGTGCCCAGCTCCATGTCTGCAATGTGTGTCAGATCAGATCAGGAAAGCTGTCACCATCCCCTTCACTCGCAAGCACTATTAGATGTGAATGAGCAGGCAAAGAGGAGAGACATGCCCCTGTTTATAGCATTTGAAACATTTATTCTATTACATTGATCTTACCCATTCATTGCTGCCAGGCTGATATATATGATTTTAATCACTGTTTTAGCACTTACTGCATTCTCTCACTGAACATGATGCTAATGCAAGGAGATACTAATGCTGTAAAGCCAAGCCATAGCGTGGCCCCTATGCTGCTGTCACCTGGAAAATTGCACCCAAGCAGTAAAAAGAGCAAAGATACTGCCTGAATCCTGAGCGCTTACTATAATTCTTTCCTGGACAGCTTTCTGTGGGGACAAATTCTTCTCTCACTCAAATCAGCATCCTTACTAGCACCACTGAATAAAATGGAAGTTTTACTTTAGTAACAAGGGCAAATTGATGGAGAGACCCAGAGACTGGGCCTATGTGCTTTTGATTACTATTTCATGGCTACAGCTCTATATTTAAACACAATATCCAATTCACCAAGCGCCAGAGGCCACTGCCTCTGAGGTATTGCTTGCACCTTAATTTAGGAAAGCTCTGTTCTAGGCTCTAAAATCTGCAATTTCAGTCAGTGTTGGTCCCATGCATGGCAGAAGATTGGATGCAATCTGCGTTACTGGTTTAAATGTGCTTGGAGCAAGCCACAAGTAAACCTGCTTATAGTGGCAGACCCAGAGCGTCCCCCAGAGTGTGGGGGTGCTAAAGGGTCCTGGGCTTTAAATGTTATTTTGGCATGTCCGTTTTCACAGATTATGCCTGGTTTCACAGATTACTTGCTGCTCAGTGCTCTGACAAAACAAAATCCCATAAGACTGGCAAATATTTTCATTATAAGAGAAAGGATAAAGTAATACACTCTATCATTATTACTTGAGCACATTTGAAATACGAATATGTGAATATGTGAGGGGTTAGTGTTAAGGGGTTTGTATTAAAACTTTCAAAACTACGACATAGACAGCGAGTGCTGATGACTGATGGGGAAAAGAGAGAGAGAAGAAGTGACTTGTTATTAGCCTGTTTTGGGCAATCTCCAAGCACTGACGGTCTGACCCTGCTCCCACCAAAATCAATGCAGTCCCATCAGTCAGTCAGATCATGCTTGTCTGCTTTGGCATCTGAGGCGAACTACATAGCACTATAGGTAATTTTTCCAGTCTGTCTTCTGGCTAGGTGAAATTAAGGTAGCCTGTTAGTAAGCAAATAGTACATTTTGGTATATCAATATAAAAGATCAAAGAACTCAGGCAGTTCATTAAAAAACATGACTGTGGAAGTCAAATGGAAGGACATCTAACCACATAGCATGAAAGTGCATTGTGAACTGGCCTGTATCAATTCATTAACACTGTATAAATATACCATATTTCCACACTATCTACATATATTTTGTCTCAGTAATAAATGCCTTTGAATGATACATCTGACTGTAAATATTTATGAGTCACAACATCCCTTTGAACAAAATGTGTATCACATGGAATTGTTGTTGTAGGTGGAATATGTTTAACCTTGGTATCAGTAATTACTACATTTATTCTATGCTGTAGTTTTAAAATAAAGAGCAGTATAAGAATGGAAACAAACCACAAAAGCATTCGTTCTTCATGGCAGAAAAACAGAATACACAGATTTCAGGAGTAGGGGAAAAGTCTAAAACATCAAATTGATTTTGGAAGTCTACATAATAGTGCCCATCCCTCAGGAATAAATAAGGTTTTCTTGACCCTATTCTGGAAATGAAATGAATAAACAAGCAAAAGAATGGATTTGTTATTTCTTACTCACATCATCACACTTTCAGAACTCAGGCCCATGAACGAATTACTTTCAATTGTACGTATATTGATATTGTCTTGAATGTCTCTGAAAAATAAAAGATACCTTTTTGTATCTCTATCAGCCTTTCAATAAGAAAAGGTATTTCAAACACCAAAAGCATTTTTCCTTATATTCAATTTGATGGACTATTTCATGCTAAGGATAGCAAATAAAGTTTCTAGTATATTTCATTGACAGAGCACAAACCTTCCTGGTATAAAAAAAAAAAAGACTGAAATCAAATATTTCCAAACTGTTGCTCTTTACACCCCTTTTCCTTCATCCCAAGCTCAAGCCATTAGAATATAGAGAAGCCTGGGTCTGAGAACGCTCACCTGGATAATACAGATAGGATACTCCAAACCAGAATATCCCTCCCAACCAGAAACCCTGAGTCTCTCTGGCGTGATTCAGGATGTACCTAAAAGTCTATGAATAATTCCCCTGCCAGTGTGGATGGGCTTGCTTGTAAGCTTTGTGTGTGCTTAAGAACTTCAGACGTGGGGCCCCTGTCAATGGGGTTTGTTGAGCTGACAAGCATTCATTCCAGCCTTTCGGCAGTTTTGACTGGTGTGAAAAAGGAACTGCAGATATACATTCTGTTGCTTGCTCAAAATAGACTTCAAAGAAGTTAAACAGTATTACTCATAATTTAGACTGGGAATATGGTTGTTTTCATGCTGTTTCTGTTGGAAAGCAGAGAACAAAATGAATTATTATCTGCAAAGCTTGAAATTAAATGCAGCTCCAAAATTATCTCACCCTGACAGCTAAATATGGCCACAACACTGCATTAACTGAGAGTTAAACAGAGAGCTTGTTCGGCAAGTTGAGATCAGCAGTTAGGAACAGGGAGAGAGAGTAGCATCACTAGAAGCAAGATTTACCTCTGTCCCAAGTACAAGGCCTTTACAGTATCATTAACCCACGAAGATCTGTCTTTGGGATTTAAATCTTGGGAGAATTGAAGCCAAAGTGATTTTTTTTATTGACCTCAGGCGGGTCAGGGTTTAAATCAGAATCTATTTTGGGATTTATGCCATGCCAAGGCCTGGTTAGCTCTATAGAAAGTAAGGAATTTCACCTGAAAAGAAAAACCCTTGTGCACCAGGCCACAATAGTTCAAATCAAGCTAAGAATGATGATAATCCTAAAAGCTCATAGCAATAATGTTCTGTAGCTTTGTTTCTGCTGCATTTGCTTTATGGTTTCACAGAGCCCTTAAGTGCAGTTCCCAAAATTACATATCAAACAAATTTATTCCTTAGAATATATATGTGTATACAATGTGTATGTGTATATGTGTATACACACATCTCTGATTTTTCTGTACAGTTTTACTCATTTTCATGACCATTAGTAAGAAAACTGTGGAATTAATATTCCCACAAATTGAAATCTTCTAATCAAAGGTTCAAATATCTTGGATCAGAAGATTCAAAAATTAAAAATTTCTGATTTTAACTTAAGAAAGATGAGAAATATCTGCTTGTTTTCTAGATTTTCTGTTTGCTATAGTATATAAAGAACAATTGAAAATCTCTGACAAGTTCTTTTTCAGCTGAAAACAACAACAACAACAATAACTTTTGGATTATATGCAGTTTTTATAAGAAAGTGTCTGCTTTCACATAAAATTTCACACTTTTTTTTTTTTTACTATTGGCACTGGAATTTTCCCTAGCAACATTTCATTCTTGGACAGTTTTACTGTCAGTGACAAAAAAAAAGACATGCTAGGGATATTTTCTTGTGGTTTGGTTTGTGTTCTGCAGTGTGGCCATCTGCCCACTGAGACTGGGACTGAGAGCAGCCACTCGGCTCCTGCGGGCCATAGAGCTGTCACCAGATGCCAACAAATTTCCACCTCCGCTGGCCTGGATTGACTTGTAGTTGGTGAACTAGGGGTAGGAGTTGTTGTCAGTCCCCTGGGCCACGTAGCCCCACACTCCTAACACAGTTAAAGGAAGAGCTGCCTGTAAAGCGCAGTCATCTACAACACTTGGAGGAAAGCAGACCCAGAGAGAGAGGGACCCTTTAGAATTATAACCGAACAGGCTGTCATAACGCTAGTAGATGAATACAAGGAGACTCACATTTGGAAAGGTTCTGTTGGAAGAGCAGCACATGCAAACGGAGCTGCTGAAAAGTTGGAAAGAGAAATTAAAACTTACAGCAAAACTTTCTGCAAAGACTGGACCTTATGGAGAGCAGGTAAAAATCTAAGACCCGTGTTTGATATTAACCTGAGGAAGAGAGAAAAAAATGAAGATTATTAGGGGTGAAGCAATGATTAACAAAGAAAAAAACACAGGGGACTTGAAAAATTGCAGCTGCAAAAGGTAGACTTCAGTCACAAATGCAGGGATTGCCCAAGGAAACTCTACACTGAAATATAAAAGGGTTTTCCTCAAAAGCACTAGCTAGATCCTGTCCCCACTGAAGTTAGCAGCGAAACCCTGCTTTGGATATTCACATAATCCCTCTGGATGAGCTCAGAACAGCTCTTGTCCTATTTTCCTAATGATACTTTCAGAAGTCAACTGCACTGACACAGAACCATTATTTTCATAGCAGCAGCTCTTCTAAGGAAAAAAGTACAAATTAATTTTCCGTATTTTTAACCTTCTGGTTTTAATAGTGGATACATTAATTCCATTAGAAATGATAGGAGAGAAAATGCTTTATTTGCCAGCAGCTTCGAAGAGTGGGGAGCTGAGCACACGTGAAAGCTCCACTGGAAATGGGGCTGAGCCCCAACACGCAGAGCTGAAACCACGTTCAATCTCTGCGCAGCGCATCCCATCGCATGCAGCTCCGTTGCGGTCGGTGCCGCAGCTGGAAGCACTGACCCTAGGGCTTCTTCTTGGGGCAGAAGAGAAACGGGGCCGCAAGTACCAACAAAGCTTTCAGGTTGAATATACCAATAACGGATCAATATGGTCATCAAGAACATGAGCGAAGGCAGGACAAAAGCAGCCAAAGTTGCACAGAAAGCGATGGGCAGCGGCTGCTCCAGGCCATGCGGGGAGCCCAAAGGAGCAGGGTACGTGGGGCTGGGAGCAGCCTCACGTCAAATGTCTCATTACCATTCCGGTGCTACCCACAATGAGAAAACTTGGGTTCTTTAAAGGTTAATTATCTCTCTGTATCTTTAATACGGGAGCTGGTAGAGAAGATAACCTTTTACTGAGAATATTGGTTCCTCAAGTACATTAGCCCTATACAGAAGGTATTTGTTATCTGGGTATTGAAACAGAACAATAATTTTCTCTTGCTGAATGTTATTTTGCACATCGACCCTGAATAATTAAATGATGATAGAAGGCACCAGAACTGGGAAAAGTTACTCCATTTATTTTGTATTTTTTATGAACCGAGATTATCTCAGGACAGTTGCTGAAAGATCTTCCAGGTTTCATGTGAAAGGAACTGAAACTGAACACCTAAACATGACAACCACTTTCTACGTTTGGACACTGAGAGTGACATGTATGTCCATAAAATAGTTACTCACCTGTATAAGTACTAATCTGAGCTCTCTGAAGTGACATCTGGATAGTCTCAGGTATTCATATTTAAAAAATCAACTTATTATCTCTCTAATTTTATAATCAAAAGCATTGCATTATGTGTAGGGAAAAAAGAATACTGAATATTCAAGAAGACAATTTGGGGAAGTTGTTGAAATGTCATGACTATTTTGTCCTAGGGATCTGAGTGGTCAGATATTGCATTAGCTTAAAAAATCACAGTTCTCGTGTCACCAGAAAAGGTCTATGGAAATGCCCTTGCAAAACTATTACATACAGTTAAATAGAAGGTAAGATTAATGAAGCAAGTGGATTTCACAAATCTGATATTATTTAATGTACTTTTGCACTTATTACTCAGGAAAGTATTTAGCCAAAAAAAAATTAGAATCAATAGAAGAACCTGCAGCTCCGCCCTTACAGTATTTTAAAGTACACTCTCTAAATTACTAGCAATGTACAAGGTTTTAGCTGAAAGGTTGCCTTTAATTTTAAATGAGTCGTGAGTAAAAATCTAAGAGTCACTTGTTAAATACAAATTACAGCCTGCATTTAGTTGAATAATTAAATGATGAAAAAAACTACTTCCAATTAGAGTGTGGCTGTTGTAGGGCTCAGAAGAAGATCTGAAAATCTTTCCTGTCTCCACTACTTTCCTGGTCGAACGCAGCAATGATGGGCAGTGGGACCCTGACATATGCTGTCCAGACACTGTTATTTCCAGGGCTGATTCACTGCAGACATCTCAGAACGCCACCCTGGCTAGCAGGGCCTTCAACATGGATGTGTGAAGAAATGTTTTCCAGGCCTTGGGCTGTGCCACATCTTTCCCGGCATCCCAAAGTGTTCAGGGTTCGGCTGGCACGCATGTAAGCTGAGCAGCATGACATGAGGAGGCAAAGAAGCAAACATCTTTGAAAATCGTTATATATTTAGGCAAATCTACAGGTGGAATGAAGTGCTGATTGCACTGAGGTCAATAGGCTGATTGAAAATATGAGAGGATGCTCCTTTAATTAACTGCAGAAAAAGAATCAAAAAATATTTAGCTAGGCTGCAGTCTGTATCTACCTTCTTTCTTATTCAACTAGCAACCCTCCAGAGCTCTTTAAGTGGATAATCTTGTTAGAATGTAGATAATCCAATTTACTCAGTCTCTTTCCTGCAGGACAGTTTTATCAATATATTTACCACTTAATATATACATTCCTAGTAGCCTTGCTTTAAACAAATGTCCTTTTTAATCTGTCTTATAAGTGAATCCTGTCTTGCCGTGCATGAACAGCTTGGCGAGAACCTGCTTCTCAGATGCTTAGGGCTGCATCCCAGAGCATTAATAGTCTTTAGGGGAAGGCTTATAAGGGCCAGCACTTCAGAAAACACAGCACTATGAGCACCAGAGGGAAAAAAAAATCTTTCAAAAACTATTTTCTGACATATTCTGGCTGCTTATTTGCAGATACAGCAGCATTCCTGCTCTTTTTAAGCCAAACTGCTTCAACAAAACAGGGAACACAGCTTAGCTTGTCAGCTTATTGGGGGTATTTGCTAAATGGCAAACATAAGGTAAGCAGAGATAAACATTTGGGAAGCCTTATTTTTGTGTCCTCTAATAGTGCTTGTAATCACAGTTATAGTGTGCACCTGAAACACGGTTGTAAATGAGCACTTTCCTAACTCCTGAAACCAAGCCACTGTGTGCGCAGGAATACTGGATATATAACCAGATAAATAACGGGTAAGTAGGTGAGAGGGAGCCTGAGTGCTGTCCAGCGGCACAACCGTTGTCCAGCTTGTGTCCCCTGGCCTCGCAGGCTGAGCCCACAGCCCGAGAAGGCCACTCTGGGGCAAGGGCTTTGACCAGGAGCTTGTCTGGCAGAAGAAAGGAGAGCGTCAGAGCCAGCACTGTCCAGAGGGCCAGCGCTTCTGGGCACTTCCCCGCTACACCTGCTTTGCTCCAGCTCTGCAGCAAATGGGGTTTAGGAGGTGTGCCAGATGCGTGTGTGTCAGGCACCCCCAAAAACAGGGCCAAGCAGGTACAAGCAGCTGTCAGTGTTTGGAAGTGAGCTGTGCTCTCCTTCAAAACTGCTCTGCAGGTAAAATGGGTGCTTTGGAGATGTTAAAATAGGACATGGGCACATCCTTTGTGAAAAAAGAAAACAAAACAGAGGACATAGATTACATATGTGAACTACGGAAAGAAAATTGGTTTGAAAAGCCATCACTACATTATTAAACAGACAATGCCACAGCTTTCCCTAATGAGAGCCAGATAAATATCTTGTACTCGTGAAAAGGTCAACAAGTTACCATTTTGAAATAGTCTGTCTCTTTGGCATATACCGAAGAAGACCAATTAATAATTCTCTTCACTGCTTCTGAAAGACTTGTGAGGAAGTTCAGGTTGTTTTTCCAGAAGATTTAGGGTATTTCAGCACTTTATTATTATATATATATATATATTTCAGTATTTTTCTTACCATCTTATTCTTGCCATACTAGTAATGATGATGCAGGAGACAAAGGGACTGCACTAATCTTATGAAGTACTGGGGTGGGACGGGTGTGAAATATATTCATCGCCAAACTGACACAGATAAAAGTGTGTTAATGTTCACCAGCTAGTGGCTATAATGAGCTCATAAAGATGATGAGAGGACTGTCAAGGCTACCCAGAGCTTCTTGCCTGCCCATAAATAAGATCTAGTGGCTCTACAGCGGTTTTTAAGCAGCACAGAGAAAGCTTTGCAAGCAAAGCACTGCAGAGGTCAAGAAACTGATGGTCTGTGATGTCCAGTCTCTAACTGAGGCATTAACACTGATTTTCTTTTCAAAGTTTTTTTTTTTTTCCTGAAAACAATCAGTAGGTATGTATTCTTCCACGAGATTTTTCTATGTTGTGTTTTAACGGTTCTGTCACAGTCACAGCACTGTTAAAAAGAATCCCTCTAAGCATCCAGGATTCTGGCACTGGTGCTGGAAATTGCAGAAAGAACCACACAAAATTTGGCAGCGAGGCTGCGGCTGAGTCCCCCTGCTCTGGAGCGCTGGTTGCAGGCTGGCCTTGCCAGACCTCTTTACACCGAGATACAGAGCAGAAGGTCGGATCAAGGATGCGTCAGGATATGTACCACCATCCCCGAGTCTGCTGGCTGGACGTGGAGTATCTGGAAAGCTGATGTGGATCCCAGCTGGGGAGACGATGTGTCACATAAGCAGCAAGAGCACATCCCAGGGGGACCAGCCTGGGTCTCCTGAAGGTAGTGGGAGAACTAGACTGTGCTGAATAAAGGTTTGTTAGTTTGCCTTTGCAACCTTTAGTTTTTTATCGTTTCTCAAATAGCTGCCACTGACTTTCGTTTAGTCAATGAGGATTTTTAATGCATTTCCAAACTGTTTTAAAATTTAGTTCCAAAGTTTGCAAGGTTTTACTTCTGTACTGTGCAAAGGAAAAAAAAATCCATTTACACACCTCAGTGTTTTGCCTGACATTTTCATGGAGCATCCTTTCCTCATCATAGAAAGGTGAGTAACGGGAGCTGGATTACCTTTACCAGGTGCCATTTTGTAGCCTTCTGTCAAGCTTTCTGCTTCCTCATTAAATTAGCAGTCCTAGTCTTTCAAATGACAAAAGTTCTTTGACTTTTCAAGGGAGGTTTCTAAAAGGGCAAGGACTAGTGTGTGAAACTAGTACTAGGATGGAGAAAATGGCACTCCTTCCTACAGAAATGTGCCAGGAGTGAGCATGAAGTTGTGACTATACAGAGTGCAGAGTGATCTGAACATGATATAACTTAGCTCAGTGTGACTTTAGGTCTTGCTCCAGTAATGCAGGCAGGATTATCTACATTTTTCTTGGTATCTTATGGGATGACCCTGGCAAAATGTACATGGGAGGTGGAAAAAAAAATAAAAAATAAAAGATCTTGGTTTGTTTGTAGCAGCGTTGGCGGCAGGATACATGCTCAAGTTGGCTGTAGCTGAGGAAGAGAAGACAACCCCCTTGGTGGGTCCCCAGGCTGGCCCTGTGCACTCATCTTGGAGCCATGGGAGAAGCAGTATCTGGGAAGAGCAGCCGCCTTGTCACTGCTGGGCCCCTGCCTGTTTCCTGGGAATGGGATCTCAGCCCTCCCTGCGCCTCCTACTTCCATATGCCACGTGCTGGTTTAGCTTTGAGCTCAATCCTAAAGTTGAGCAGAAGTAACATCATCTGCTACCTTCAAGTAGAATATACGTACCCTGGTGAAGCTCGCTTTGACTAAAATAGCCAATAAAAGGTGGTCAAAAAGTCACTTAAAGCTGGGAAAACTAATGCACAGAGAAGCAGGATTCACTTTTCAGATATGATTCCCCAGTGCTCAGTCTTCTAGCACTTGCAGGCCGAGCTCTAGACACGTGTAGGTTGCTTCTCCCTGGTGTCAGACCAAGTTAGTGTACCCCTACCATGCCAAATACCTCCCCCAGGCTATTCCCCCACAGCCAGCCAGGGCAACAGGGCACAAAAGGAGAATGTCTGCAGGCTCCAAAGATCTTCCTGCACTGGAGTGGCACTGAAGGACCGGGGAACTCAAGGGTAAGTAAATGTTCCACAAGTCCTGCAGAAGCCTCCTGTGCTTACACAGTCTGCCCTTTGCAGGTAGGGAGACAGTTCAGATAATACTGGTGACAATCTGGACTGACTAAAGCATTTCAAAGTCTCATGTGCAATAAACTGGCGTAGCTCCCCTGAGGCTAAGGGTACTACACTGATATATACCCACAGCATTGCTAATGCAAACCCTGTGATTAACGTGAAAGGCACATTCAGCAGTTCAAATCCTAGGACTCAGGACGCTTTGCACCTTCTGTGCTATTTATAGCCATGTGAGAGTCTTTTTTAGCCTCCTAAAATAAAGCCACAGAGGGGAAATGATATAAATACATTAGTGAAGGAAGCACCAAAGATGGATTTTATCTACTGAAATTAAAGAATAGCTTTGGCACAAGAACAAATGTGAATGAAGTGGCCCTGAATAAAATTGGAGAAAGTTTTCTACTCATGAAACTATTGAGTTTCTGGAAAAGCCTCTCCATAAGAACGGCATGAGAAAGCAGGGAGAGTGCAAAACATCAAGAATAACAATAACACACTTAATTAAAGGATTTCAGGGAGGAGAGACAGCAAGAAATGGGATACAGTAATCTGGGGAGTCTCTTCTAGTCCCCTTGTTCCCACAAGACAGAAAACCTTGGAAAGTAACCAAAAGCATTTTTTTCCCCTCTGATCTGAACTAGTGAGTAAAACTTGCTGAGTTTCAAGGGGAGGAAGGAATGGTTAGTCAGACAAGCACTTTTCTTTTTTTGTTTATCTTTTGCTTCTGTGAGTCATGGTAGAGCTGCTTCAGCTGAGTTTTTATAAAAGGAACCTCTTTGAATGTTTGACTCAATGTGCATGAGAGCATGGAGTGACAAATATTCAAAAGAGGGAGCATGTTTCATTCTCAAGTGGATGCCATGAAAATGCTTATATTGCTATTTTGTCCTAATCAACACTGATGAATAATATTTTGTGAGGAAACATGCTATTTCTGATTAGCATAAAACCACCCATATGAGTAACCTTTATTGCATTCTATTGCAAAATGTAATATTTGGAGGACTAGCATTAGAGTGAGGAGCTTGAAACAATTTTATGAATCATAAACATGAATGGTGAGCTACATCCTCAGCTAGAGAAAATGAACACAAAATCATGGCATTACCTGCAATTTATACAACTGAGTTAAATCAACATTCAGATCAAATTTTGGTCACTGCAACTGAATAATTACATGTATTTATAATAGGAAGAGTGGTCACTGTAGAACTATGTTTTAAGAATGAAATGACTACTCAAAACTAACTGTTACAGATGTATACTTCCTATTTGCTGTTAAAGTCAGATAATTTTTAGCTCTTCTAACCAGTCTAAACAATGTTCTGAAAGATAATTATGTAGAAATGAAACAAAGGATCAGAAATGATAGCAGGAAAAGGGACAGAAGATAAGAAATAGCCGTTTACATGATCAGTACACCAGGAATGAGCAGCTGAATGAGGAGCATCCAGATATTCATAACTGCAGAGGTTTTTCTAGTATTGGTTGGTGCTAAGCATCCACTGAAGTCAGCAGAAAGACTTACAGATATTGAAAGTGGAGATTTAACCTTTTCCTCAAAGCTTACAAATTACATGTCCCACATCAAAAAGCACTGAAACTAGTGCACTGTGATTTTCACAAAGATAACCATTTCTTCAATTTTGTATAAAGAGAAATGTGCTCTCTTTCATTCTTTTTATCCACCCATAGACCTGAAAAATGTATCAAAAATAGCAAATTGTCTTGTGAATTTTTCATGGAATAAACAAATGTTTTACTTTTGTATGCAGGTACATCAGTTGCTGTTGAATGACTCAGGCATAAAACCAAAAGGCATATGATTTCTCCTCATGACAATGCAAGCTTAAATCTTTACTTCTCTGTTGCAAGTAAATAAATAAATTCCAAAGCTTGAATCTCAAACCTCATAGTTCAAATTCAAACCAAAGTCTCATTGCATTTTTGAGCCCAGAACCTATCAGAGAATGGTAATTTTCAGGGATATTAAACATTCAATAACTCTGTGGGAGCTATGCATTTTAGACCACGGACATGAACTTCACAGTACAGCTCTAAAAAGTGTCCAACCAGTATCTAACCAGACAATTAGGCACTTGATGTTATGCAACCAAACGCAGAAACTATAATCAGCAAGACTGTATGAGTCTGGAAAGGTTATCCCACAAGATTGAGTGTATGTGTTCAGATGGACAGATGTAAAAAATTAATGCAATATCCTTCCTGGAATATATGCCATTGTTCAGCAAGGTGCACGGTGGGAGCTTATTTAGGCTACAGCCATTAAAAACAATTATGGCTAAATGGAGTTCACTGGACTTCATTTGGCTTTTGATACATAGCAGAGCAGAGATTGTTAGTCATGTCAAGATCACATGCTAAAAGCTGTGAAAATGTTTTTGGATAATAGCTTATTTTAAGGATGCGCTCAGTTATCACTGAATTATGACAGCAGCCCCATGGGAGCAGATGTGGCAATCACAGATGAGCAAACTGCATTCCTGATGAGGCTGGCTAATGAAATAAAATTATACCACAAACCATACTTTGTATTCAAATGTTTTAACTAGCTTACATCAAGTGTTAATGAAAACAACTGCTAAAGTAGTGACATTGTTAAAGCAAGAAGAATTTGAATGCTTACAACCATGCATATGAAGTATAAGAGGGGAAAAATTCATAACAAAGGTAGACAAAAATGATCTTGTCCCAGAGCTCTTGAGAGGAATTACAATCAAAACCCTTTGGGCAATTCCATTTGCTCAGATCATTGCCCTGGTCAGAAAGTGCTCATGCAATAGCAATAAAAAGGGTGCAGATCCTTTTCTCACCTCTCAGGTTCAACCTGTTGCCTAGAAAGGCCCAGGAATTGTGTGTGCCTCATCACCAAAAAACTGCTAAGTACAGCATGGGCAGAAACACATCTATATCATTTAAATACACTGCGTTACTTTAAAAGAGAAAGAAAATTCTTACAAATATCTGAGGTTTGGAAGGTCTTGGAAAGCATCTTGATCAATGCATACAAGGTTGTTGGCCTTCTCAATTCTTCTGCAAAGAAAAAATGAAACATTACATAAAATATATTATTTTATCAATTTTAAAATATCCATGGTTAGCCCAGCGTGAAGATGCCCTGTATGTTAGGGGACCTTTCTTTTTGAGAGAAATAAATCTGCGTGATTCCAGAAGAGCAGCCTAGGATACACTAACAGACCCAATAAGCTAAGATTTAGGCTGACTAGGAAAAGAAAGGGAAGGGTTGGATGAGAAAATGGAAGAGACAAGGAGATTTCAAATGTTCCTGTACCTGTACAAGTTCTTCACAGCTTTCTTGAACCAAACTGAAGAACCTTAGATACTTGTCTATAATGAATCTTTGTAATTGTCTCCTTTGAATTTAGATTGCTCATTACTTACATTTCATGTAGTTTGGGAAGGTTGGAAAACACATTTGCTTCTATGACCTCCAATGCATCATTCTGTGAGATCTCTCTGAAAAATAATTAAAAAGTCAGGATAATTCGAGCAACGCTGTCAATGGAAAGGTGAACCAGAGAATGGACAAATGAGAAATTTATATGGAACTTCTCCTTGATTACAGAATAGTTTTAAAAATGAGGTAAACATCAGGTAACAAAACACATCCCAGAAAGACAGAGGAGCTGCCACCAAGACAACCAGTGAGAGCTGGAAACAGAACAACTCATCTTTTCTGGACAAAGTTTGTACTCAAAGGATTGCCTAACACTTCCTGCTGTCACCATTCCCTGTGGATCGGATAAGGCAGAGTCTGTCCATCATCAGCTGTTTACTGGATCTCTGACATCACTAATTACCAACAGAGATTTAATGAAGATTTTAACTTGGTGAAGGAAAGTGACTGCAGGGAGCAGATGATAGAGCAAAAAAGTTCCCGAGAAGTGTGACATAGCTTCAGCTGTAGAACGTAGTATTGTCTTGATATGATGTGAATTACAGAGATCAAAATTAAATCAAGAGCAAAATCNCAGCTGTTTAGTGGATCTCTGACATCACTAATTACCAACAGAGATTTAATGAAGATTTTAACTTGGCGAAGGAAAGACAAACAGTGACTGCAGGGAGCAGATAGAGCAAAAAAGTTCCTGAGAAGTGTGACATAGCTTTTATCAATTACAGAGATCAAAATTAAATCAAAAGCAAAATCATGTTTTCTGAAAGAATTTGGAGACCCCAGAAATGAAGAACTCTTCCAGATTCTGGAGAAAACCTTATTTGATCTTTTCTACATGCGGTTAATGCCCACCAACAGCTGCAGAATGACAGGATATGAATGGCCAACTTTCAGCGATCAGGACACCAGGACTTGAGCCTTCACTGGCCCAGAGAACATCTCTCTCTGCCTCCTTCATCTGGGGGTTTGCTGAGGCTCAGATATAATCTGGAATGTCCTGATAAACCAGTGGGAACCACTGCTCTGCAACATGTCTCAGTCGTGTCTCTCATGCTGACAGTGACCAGCAAAGTAAGATAAAGGCAGCTATGCCAGAAAAATTCCCATTGCAGAGTTCGGAAATAGGACAAAAATATGATTTTCCAGGCTGATATCAGCTGTGATCATAAGGAAAACTTTGTGACAGAGCAAATGCAATATTTGGATGGCCTATTTTATTGGTAGTGTAACTGCGCACAGCTTTAGAAGGGAAACTTAGATAAATCCTCCAATTGAAAACTGACCATCACTTGCTTCTGGATACTTTGTTCTTTGGAAATTATGATACCTGCAAATAGATTCAAACAGGAATAGAAACTATAGGTGCATAGTCAATAGTAAAACATGAACAAATAATCACAAGAATTATTATACCATACACTGCAAAAAGAATCCCACTTTCTTTGAGTTACAGTTGAACTGTACCTGACAATTTACATGCTCATGTGACACAAGCAAGAATCTTGCAAAAGAAAATAAGTTGTTCATCATTTTTTTTCCTTTAAAAAGTGCCTCAGTGATTTGATTTTTTTTTATTTTTACTTTTTTTCTTTTACTTTTTTTTTAAATTTAACTTAATTAATTTTACTTACTCTCCTTTCTGCTTCCTCAAGAGTTTTGCAAAAGAAACCCAGCTCTCACCAGCTGGGCTGACAGGCAGTCAGGAGGAGAGCTGATTTTTAGCATACTGTGATGACAATTGCATTTACTTAATAGATTGCTGAATCAGCAGTTCAAAGTCTGAACACACTCCTGTTCATTGTTTAGGTTTCAGAAGCAACAATGCTTCACTGGGACTGGAATTATTTATACTATGCAAAGAGCACAGCCACTGCAAGGAATGCTAGGCTGGAAAGTTTCCCATTTGAACAGACAAAAGCAAAAAATGGCCACAAAATGAGAATTATTTGTTTAATGTCTCATGCAAGTCAGCGGGAGATCTAGAAAAAGAGTTTTCAGAGTCCTAATTCAAAGTGGGCTGCCTCTATAGCATATTAAAATAACTCGTAACCTTCCACCAAAATATTTATCAAAGAGTTTCTGAAGATTTCTGTTTTCTTTCACAATAATAAATATACTGTAAGATACAGATTAGTAGTAATCAACCACTATACTGTATGTACACATCACTACAATGCACTCAACGACAGCCGAGAAGATTTAAAGCTGTAAAAGGTGTCTCAGACAGACCTTCAAGATTTGAACCAGTTTTATGCTTGCTCTTGTTTGGAGATAAGCAATATTTTTGCCAGCTTCTACAATGTAAAAGAGAAAAAGAAAAATCCATAGCAAAAGCAGAAGGTTTTACACCAGCAATTCCATTTAACCAAGAGATCTCACGTCAGAAAAATACTCAGGGAAAAATGCCTTTTTTTTTTTTTTTTGCCTTGTGTGGGCAAAGAGGCTTACCAAGAAACCACAATGTGAGAGTGACACTGCTGTGGAGGGTAATAATAATCTTTTGTGACCCAATCTGTTATTTACCTTGGAAACAACTCAGAAAATGTAGCTCTTTCAGACAAATTGCAACAAACTAAATGTTTCTGCATCCGAAGAACATTTTGGCTTCCTAAGACTGTGATGGGTATGTGCTTGTTTCAAACACAGAAATATAAGATACAGATCTGATTACAGCAGGGCACAAGCTAGCCACGACACTTTGAAAGATTAAGAGAGTATACGATTAAAAAGGAATGAAAGAGAAGGAGATAGAAATCCTTAAATGGCTTTTAAAAGATTAGGTTTATAAAGAATTTAAATAACATTTGTATAAGTGGGATTCAGATACCTGTAGAATTACTTGGTTGTCATAAACATGTTAAATTTTAAAACACGTCAATTTAAAATGCTCTTCCTGTCTCGCTACTCAGGCAACAGCTACTGCAGATATCGTGGTCACGACAGGGACCCCCAGGCTAGGCCATCCCTCCAAACAGGGCAAGCCAGCTTCCAAGAGCATTCACAGCTCTATTGAAATCAAGAGTGATCCTCAAATAGCCAAAAAAAGGAAATAGAATTCAGTAAAAATGTTTTCCGGAGGATAATTGTTTGCTTTATATTTTATTCAAAGTTAGCTGAAGACTTTAGTGTGTGACAAGGTCACACAATAAAAGAATAACCTCTCATTTACTACTAATACGTAAGATGTAATCAATATTAATTATTATTTCCAAGCAATTGATTGTACTGTTTCATCATCAACTTATGATGATCTAAGATGTTGAAGCTTTTGCAATGGACAGTCTCAACCCCCTTTCGCTGCCAGCCCAGCATTCCCACTGCTTCACTTGCTTTTTTATGCTGGGAGCTTAACTGCAGGCCATGCTGCTGGATGCTCACAGTGTCTGCGACAGAGCCCAGCGAAACATTTCCCTTCAAAATATCTACTTTCAATAAAATCAAAGTATATTGAAATGGTCATTTAAACACTTCTATTACCAAAGGATTTATAGTTCATGGCAGTTTCTTCTTAGCCCTTTAAAGAAAATCTCCTACATTAATCAAAGTTTTGCAGCAAAAGCAAGTATTAAACTCACAAACTAATGGTTTTACAGCCAAGTGATCTCACATTTCAAATTAATGAAAGAATAAAAGACTGGACATTTGTATATAGTTTATGACAAAAATTACTTTCAGGATCAGAGAGGGACATGCACAAAGAGATAGGACTTTTTTCATGCTCCTTTTAGGAAATGTAATTGTTTCTCCTTTCTGACTATTTAAAATGAAGGTGCATGTATAAATATGTATTAATATTCACTTATATTTAACTACGAAGTGGAAACTTCTGTCAGAAGAGAGACAAAGCACAGTCAAGGCAACACATCAGCTTGGCAGAGATCACAGCATCAGTCCCTTACACAGTGCTACATGACATGGACTCACAAGCATGAAGACCTCCGACCATCAAAACCAGGAACTGGAGTGACATCAGGTTGCCTGGTAAGTTCAGCTGCATTATTGCTGCAGACACATTTTGGTATTTAATCTCACCGTAGACACCCAGATGGCACTCTGGTTTCTGAAATGGTGCCCTCACACAGACTCAGTAAGTGGAGGGAAGGGGAATCTGCTTCCCTTGCAGGGCTGGCTGCATCCCGCTCCCTGCCAACAGTTGATTTTCCTTACCGAGCTCCTGCACAACAGAGGTAACAGGGCATGGGCTCCCTCACTTGCTGGCATCCATCCCAGCTGGGACTCCTGGCCTTCTACCCTCAGCACAAGTGAGGTTGCTCGCTTGTGGCGGAGGGCATGTGGCGGAGGGGATGGATAGTCTATGGATTCCTCCAGACAAACATTTTTCACCACATGGTCATCTGCAGTTACCAGTGGTATCGGTACCAGTTCCTGGCGCAGAGTGAAAAGGTCTCATACTCTGCACTGCAGCAAAGCTGGTTTAGCTCTGTGTTGGTTCAAGAGAAGGGAAGAAACAAACCTACTGTGTTTTTCTCCTTTCTTTAAATGTACATACTCTTTAGAGTCCTTCTGCAGTTGTATCAGACAGTTTGCTAAGTCAGTTTTACCTGGAGCTATGACTGATACCAAAATTTAAGCCACGATTAAGGAAAAATCAGCAGTGGTGTGGGCATCTCACATGCATGCTCACACACACAAAATCCTACTGAGGATTCACCAGGTGAGCAACCTCTGTGATGGGTCTGAACCGAACCCCACCACATGTAGCACAGGGCGGCCTTCGCCTCAGCGCGACATCCAGAGAAACCCTGATCCCTGATTTCTCATTGTCTCGGCAGAAACAGGTCTACCTGGAACTCCTTTGGAAAACCTCCCTCTGAAGCAACAGCAAAATGCTACTATATTGATTTAAACAGGTTACGAAGAAAAGCTAGCTTTCTTAAAACTATTAGACATTTGTCACCTTTTTAAAATAGGTGTTTGACACTTCTTCCTGCCCTTTTCCTTGTGAACATGAAAAACTTGTCTCCTTATCATGATTTATTGAACACAAGGGAGTTGCAGGCTAATATATCTTAGCAGTTATTGACATTTCAAAGATGAATTCAAACACTGACTCTTCTCATCATCTCTATACTTTTTTGAAGATATCCACATATGTTATAGTGACCTGACTGGGTAAGTAGGACAACCCTTTAAGCCAGTGAATATTAACAGTGATTTCACACTTAGAGCAAAAGAGCGTATACCTAAGGCTTTGATGAAGGTTATCTGGCGACACCAATGCCTTGTCTTCCTGCCTTCTCCTAAGGGTATGAGATCATATTGTCAAAGAAATCACTGCAGGCCCTGGAATAATAAAATGCAAATTTGCACACACCTGAAGCATGGAAGCACACTTCAGCAAAAGGGATTTTATTTCTATCAGAGCTTTGGCACCAAGCAAACCAGATGAAAATCTGTTGAGGGTTTGGTTGCATCAAATTAATTGTCCATGTAAATGTATTAGATCGGTCTCTCTAATCTGAAAAAAAGTCTGCATGATTAGTCTGCAAAATTGGAACTGATTACAACCAGATTCAAAAGCAGAAGTCACATCATTATAGGAATTGATTTTATAATCAGTACAGTTTGGTGGGATAGATATATCCTCACACTGTAGTAAGAATATAGAATATTAATTTTAGTTTATTGTCAGTAAAACTGAAAATGCGTGAAGCCTTGTGAGTTGTACAACAACAACCCTCCTGCAGGATAAAGTGCTCTGAGGAAACAAGAGCTCACCACACAAGTGGGGCTCCAAGGCCCAGGCAAGCGCATACCCTGACCGTGCACCATCATTCCTTCACTCAGCGTCACAAATGGATAGCTGAAACCTCACGACTGCCTTGTCTGCCTAAAATTAAGTACCCAATCTCCACTCACCTTCTGACTAAGCAATTCCAGGTTGTTTTCAATAGATGAATGGTGACGTGACTGTCCTTGTGCTGGCCAGGTGTGCAATCTGACAAGGTGCAAAATCCCAGGACAACGGCTGAAGCGTGGCTAGAGCAGCACAGTGCCTATGCATTCAGGTGGTGCATGTATGCATTCAGGCATCTATATTTAGGTGGCAAATTAGGGGGCCTCACCTCTTGATGCAGTAAAATCAGGTGAAGAAATCCCCCTGGGCAGCACCCTAGAGGAGACAAACCTGTGAGCCCTTGGTCCTCCCACCTGCGGTACCCAGAGAAAGGAGCCTTGTAACTCAGGCTCCTTGAGCTGCTGGGGCAGACATACTACATTTTAAAATCGCTCGATTTTAATATTGATTAGGAAAGATTTTAGAGAAAGCAGAAGTATGTGAATTCTCTAAAATGAAAGCACTCTCCCCAGCAGTGACAACTCTTTCTCAGACATGACGGGTGTCGGAGGATTTTGAGATTAAGCTGAGTGACTGATAGACAAAAACTTTTTTTTCAGCTGAGAAAGACTTCCCCATTCAGAGATGCTGACATAAGCTTTATGCCCACCTAGTAACTCTTCTCACAGAACTGGGCTAGGAGCCTTTATTGCCACTTAGCTTTTATTATCCTTCTCTTGGCTATGGTATTCTGCTAATGATGAATAGTTTTACAAAGAATAACCTGGGAAGATGAAGGAATTGCATTTAGGTTGATCATTCAAGAGGGCAGCTGAATGAGCCAGCTGGAAACCTAACTTCACAGCAGAGCAGTTCTTGTATGACCTGAATACTTTTCCCACAGCAAAATATGGTTCGAATTCATTTTTGGAGAAATTGACTGTCTTGGAGTCAGAGAACATTTAGTCTCCAGGACCCAAAGTCTTCTAATAGCTTTTCAACACAGAATGTCTTGAAGCAGATATTCTCAGACCCTTTCACAATTAGTTTAGAAATATTTTAACAAAACACACACACAAGAAATGTCTCTGGAGCATACTTCATTACTACCTCCAAAACATTACAGAAATGGAGAAGATCAGAAGTGCCCCAGATATGCAATATGAAACTTTTTAACCTTTCCTCCTCAGTTCTGGCATTAAAAATGTTCTCAGGATTATGAGTGGACTCTGGATGCAAATCGCCAGAGCAAATCATGCAGTATGTTCCACCCACTTCACTGCAAATAAATCTTCATCCAAGGTGTTTGTTTTTACTTTATCCATCTCAGGCATTAACATTTTTTTTTCTTCATTTACTGTAAATTTAAATGAAGAATTACCTAAAAATTGAGCCAGCATTTGTTTGGCATGGATACTGATTTCACCCATCCTGAGAAAAATGTTATAATCACATGACATTAAACAATATTGCAAATACAGACATTATCTTTTAGCTACCAACACCATCCGCTACATCTTTCATATGTCTTCTTGAAGGGATTCAGGTCTTCCGGCAGTCAATGTTACAGGCTCCCTGTGAAATACCTTTTCGAGCACGGAGACTCCCATCTTTCCTCTTTACATTCATTCTTTCCTCCCATGAAAACTATCTACTATTCTTGTATTTTGCATTTAATTGTAGTCTTGACCTTACATACTCTTATCCATGAGCTTTACCTCAAGGCTGAGCTGATATCCTACTGCATACATACGTGCGTAATTGGAACCCTTAGAAAGAAGCTACCCAGGAAGAGGATTTTCTTTTATGCCTCTAAAGTCCTATCCAAACTTTGTAACAGGATGACAGAACAGCAGAAGCACTAGCAAGAAGCTGTTGTGTCAAAAGCTTTACGAGACAAGTATGCAATGTAGGTAACTTAAATGACTACCATACTGTGGCTTCAAAGGCAGAATTACCATTGCCAGTAAGCCCAAACCTGCAGGTTCTGTGTCAGACAGTGCAGAGGTGACATACTATACAAAACCAGGAATGATTCACAATCCCTAACTCTTTTACGAAGTGGCTAATGGCAGCAAAGGGGTGCTTCATTCAATACATCTAGAGTCTTCAGTAAATCACTAAACTAGTCTCTGCTATGAACCCTTAGAAAAAACACCTCCTCCTGAGCACCCCTGACACAAAAAACTTCCTTTACTTGCAAGCACAGCAAGGCTACACAGACAGACAAGTATCTTCTAGGGGGAAAGGAATATGTCATAAAACTTGGGCAACCCTCCAATACACTAACAAAATTTTTATATTTGTGCAGGTATACACACCTTATCTCAAAGAGCATTGAAGATAATAGATTCTTGGCCACATGAAACTGCTTATTTTCTAATATCAGAGAGCAGCTGACTTTCTGCATGCCTAACCCCATTTGCCAGGATGTTGCCCGTGCTCTCTGTGGAGGGTCTCTGCCACGACTACAAATGTAACTCAGGCTGGCAGAGGCCCTCAAAAAACAAGGGCATCCTGGTGTCCGTTCAGCACCAGTGCTGTCATCTGCTGCAAGAAAGTCCTTGCACCTGAGTGCCCAAAGGCAATTTCTGGATACTTGGGAACGACCTACTCTCCCAGGAAAGGGTGTTTTGGGCTCCCTGGATGCCCCTCTCCACCAGTTCATGTATAAATGAGGGCATGAAAAGAAGTTTTAGAGTCAACTAAATGATTTCATGGTGGCTCTGCAGGCTGGCTCTGGTTTAGAGGCACGGTAGGGAAGAGATTCTGCCCAGATCAAATCCCAGTGCCCATCCCCAGCGGGGAGCTTTGGTGAGGACTGATCAGGCAGCAGGTAAGTGCACAGGTTTTTAGCCCATGGCTCTCTGAGGGCTCCTTGCTGATGATGTGAAGCAGGAACTCCAGGACGGCAGGATCAGGATCAGAACTTTCTTCCACAGTGGCGCCTATTTAACTTCAAGGAGCAGGCAAAGTCCCAAAACAAATGCTTTTGCATTTGAAGATGTGCCCACACACCTTCATTTTTATCTTACCTCCAGCTAAATGAAAGTAACTCTATGTGTGCACATCCCAAGTAGTAAAAGGGAGAATCCTGCATTTATTTATGAGATATATTCAAAAAGATCCATGCTACATATGGCTGCATTGTTTTGCTCTTCTTTTTATGTGCTGAAGTCAATTTAAGGACATTCATCCTGTGGGGACTGGAAGCTGCAGAGAAACCTACATCCAAGTGAATACTGCTGGAACTCAGTCCTACCTCCCATGCAAGTCCTGTGACTCTGCTACATACTTTTGCCACACGTTCGTACTGCACACAAGGGCAGCAAGAGCATGCGTGTTCCTATGTCCTTATCTTCTCCTCCTTCTCCTTAAAGGCCTGCAGATGTTAAGACTACTAAATTCTGTGGGACATGACTGGTTAGTAAAGGGCCAAGCAGAGATGGAGTACACCTGTTAAATAGGGAAAATGCTCTTGATTTTTCTTTGGGTCACATTAAGCTAAGAAATAAGAGGAAAAGAATTTATAGCTTGTGACTGGTGACATCCTCCATTTGTTCACAAACGAGGCACAGCACAGCCAAAGCAACGCAATCTTCCTCCAGCACCACAACATGGCTTGGTCAGCCACCGAGGTACCTCTCTGAGGTACCATCTCCATTTCAGAGCCATTTCAAAGTCTGTCCAAGAGAGGCTGCTGATTAAAGCCAGCTGCAGCAGCTGTGGGTTAGATGAATCACAGTCTCCTGAGGATACAGGCTGAGATCACCATCTCACCTTATGCAAGCCATCAACCCGCCCATTTGAAAATAAAGCCTTAATCACTCATATGTGGACTGGATATGAACAAGTGACCTAAAAATGCTGAGGTTCAAAGTCCTGTTGCCTTCCACTTGAGTCATTCTCCCATCATATGAAGCTTATTGTGACATATTTTGTGGGGGTTGGAGCGGGGGAGAACAACCAAAAGTCTATTTTGTCCTTTAGTCCTAAAATTATGCACAGCTCAGAGAACAGACAAATAAAAGAACAAAATGACTGTGAGAGAGGGAAATGTGGCAGCAAGGGAAAAACTCTTGTTGCATATTATATCTTCATTTGAATTTCAGAATTAATCTGAATGAATTATATTTTTTAATTTGTTTAGCTATGTTAATAGTCATCATGCACAAGTGGTTTTAGCAGTATTTTCGCTTTATATGTATGACTCAAGAATTACCATAGCAACTTGCTTCCTAATTAGCCTTCAGTTACGAACAATCAATACGATTAGACAAGGTCAGCGCTGGAGTAAGCTCTATAGATTTTCAGAATAGGCTCCTGAGAGTCAGTAATGACATGAAGAAGAAGGACAGACTCCTGGACAATCTTCCCCAAAGGAGGGCTGCTGTTCTCTTATTACTTGCTGTCTTAGGAACAAAAGAAGTTGTAGCAAATGATATCTTTGCCACTTACCTGACTGCAGAAAGCTTTTAACCTGCCAATAAATTCTCAAAATATGGAGATTAGAAGTGTGTTTAGATTTGCATTTAAAAAACATCTTGCTCTGATGTTGCTGGGACTGACTAAGACTTGATACTGTCATGAAACAAGAACAGCCATGGCCTAGATTTTTAGCAATGGATTTACATCTGAAATCAATTCCTCTATATGAGAAGGACCCTGAAGGTTGCAGCAAGAGGAGCCTGGCAGCACATGGGGAATATGTTGCCTGGGGCTTAGGCCTGCGCTGTGCTCAGCTGGGACGCCATTTGGAAGCCCTCCTTTCAGCGATCCGAGCAATTGCTCAAAACTGACAATTTCGTCCTCATTTTTACAGGGTGTTCCAATCGTTACCATGTTCCCTCTCATCCTGAAAGCACAGTGCCTGGCAACGCAGCAGGATGGAAACATAAGGTGCTATTCAGAGGTACTCCAAGTACCGGGAACACAAACCAGGCTCCCTGATACTGACAGATGAAGGTTCATGAAGAGCCACTTTGCTTGTTACACGCTTAAGCCTGCTACCAAGAAACACAGGGGGGAACGAGCTTATTTTTAAATAAACATCATCTGTTGTCAATGGTGCCTAGGCACAGGGCTGCCACAGATGAATCATGATTTATTTACTTGCCTCAGTACAAAAATTTGCTGCCACTCAGCTCTCCTCCTCTGTTAAAGGGTGATCCTGCACGAGGCTGGCCTTCAGCCTCAGCCCAGAAAGTGGTGACTCAAGCCACAGTGCCAAATGGGATGGGGATGTGGCAAGAAAGGTGGATATGGGCACATGTAACAAATACACAGTGAAAATGTAGCGACCTGAAAGTGTGGAGGGTCTGTACGAACACACTTCAAGTTGGAAGCTTTGAGGCTATGTCTTGACCTTCCCGTACAGAGAACGTTTGCAAGAACAAAAGGTTTTTAAGCCCCCAAAGGGCAATTTTTATTAGAATGCAAACTAGGATGATTGACTTTAAAGCAGAAAAATCTCAAAGGAAATTGGTTAGACAGAAGAGAAATGGAAGGAGCTTGTACACTTCTCTTCCCTCACAGCCCTACATGCAGTATCTTTGCAGAGGGTTTGGAAATGCTCCATGTCTTGTTTCGCGTGGCAATAAGCTCTGCCCAGACCTCATAGGAAACCCTTTCCAGGACCCTTGGGGTTGTTCCCTGCTCCTCAGAGCAGATTTCCCTCTCTGGACTGGGACCTTCCTACATCTCCAAGCTTCTCCTCTCCAAAGAGGCCCAGCGGCCCACAAACCCCTCTCTCCAGGAAGCTCTGCCTCTGCCAGGTTTCCTAAAGAGCATCATTTAATCATCAACAGAAGTAATAAATAAGCAGATCCCTTCCACCACATCCATGCTTGCTCCTTCTCACAGCTCAGATGGGAAAAGCCACAGTCCTAAAACCAAACATCAGAAGTCTTAAAAGTATGGAAAATAAAGCTAAAAAACATATCACCATATATCTCTGTCAAAAGAGATGAGATTGACAAAATGATTAGACATTTTCACATCTAATGAGCACATTCAATTCATGATTGTCGCACAACAGATAACATTTTTAAGATGAAGATGTAAATCTTCACTGCACAAGTTCAGATTTGCATTCTGCTCTGTTTTAGTGAAGAAACTTCACAACACCAAGGCAACATGGTCACCACCGAACACCTATTATCGGTTTGTTATAACAGATTTCTCTCCTCCTTAGAGCAGAAAACACCCTATGAGACAAAAAATATATATATATGCATTATTCTGTGACTGTTCAATAAAAGCTCCTGGGAATGTCCTCCTTCGGCAATTGATAGCAGCAGCTATCAGAGCAGAGGCTCTGAATGGGAACAAGCACCAGCCTGCCACAGTCTTCAGCTCCCAGCCCACTGCTGCCTGCATTCAGCAACACATGCAGATGCACAGGCACCAATCGTTGGGCATTTCTCCTGCAATCTTTTGTAATTTCTGTCAACGGTGCCGGCTCTTTTAGCATTCACAGTATTTTGAGGCTCAAGATTTTTCTTCCATTCTATATTTTAGAAATTTAATTGTTTTCCAGACAACTGGACTACTAAAAATATATATATTTCATGAGCATACTACCTACATGAGTAAACTACTTACCACTCTTTATTATATAGAAATCAAAAACAAATATTCACAGCATTTTGTGAGCACATCGCTCTAGGCTTGGTCATGATGGATCTCTGGATTTATACCTGGGATGAATTGGGACCAGCAGTCTCTTTTGCGGAAAAATTAAAATGCTGCTCACTAATAATAATGAAATTCTCAACTGCCTTTCCACTGAGCAAAACAGCCATCAAACTAATGATTAAATCCACATCAATCATTTGGCATAATAGAAATAAAGGCAATGCAATGTAATGTTGTCAGAGGATCAACATCTCCTGCTTAGAAAATAATGTCTCAACATTGGTTTTCTATAAATGCTGAGGTTTGTATTGGCATTTGTATAGCAGTAGGAAAGAATTCTTCATTGCAATATGTCAATTCCACTAACATTATTACTTAAATAAACAGAAAGCTAGATAAAATTTGCAGGGGAAAGTGTTTTTTAAATCCTCCTGAAACTGAATCTTCATTTCCGATCCTGTACCAACCTTCCTCCAACTAACAAACAATATTTAGTAAATGACAGCAATCACTGTTAAGAATATCCCTTTTTAGAGGAAATCAGAAACAATTTCAAGTCAGTCACATCTTTTGCACTCATCCACTATTATAGATAGAAACACATACCCATCAGAGTATTAGAAGAAAATCTGTAACAGCTGTTTATTAACAACAACAACAAAAATATTTCCTGAAAAACACATATATTCTTCGCAACAGAAGTCTTTAAAGCAAGCACAGCAATGGGAAATGTCCTGCAGACACAGCACTGCTAACGTTCTTGGCATGTGCTGCCACCCGGATCCCCCCGGGCTCCCACCGCGGTGCCTCGGGAGCCCGGAATCCCTATGAGCAAGTCTGGCAACTAGAGAAAATAGAGATGTTTGAACTGAAAGACCATTTGAAATGTAATTCAATGCAAATATTTGAGTCTCCTGGGAATTGCTTTAACTCAATTTTTCATAAGTATATATATATTTTTTTTTGTGTGACAAAGACCATGTTATAGCAATGCCCCTTATGATCACCCTTTTTATAAGGCTTGTTGACTTTAACATTAACTTCGTATTTATAATTTTTTTTGCTTTCAAGTCTCTCTACTTTACCCTGAATATTTCCCAGAATTAATGGAAGTGTATTTGATTAAGGTACAAAAGACAAATGCCTTTAATTAAAAATAATTTAGGCAAATTAATACCCATTTTAACTAGAAAACTGTAATTGTTTCCATTACAGCAATATGCTAAAACATCGCATGAGAAGAGCTACCTTTTACTATTTATAAGCCATAAATGTTATTCAAAAATGTAAAATGTAATTAGAAATGACAATTCTGAATTCTCTTTTCATTTTCTGGCATACATCTGTAGGTTTAATAAAGACATCTCTCAGACAGCAAATTCATTAACAAAGACATTTTTTCGAAGACACTTCAAAGGTTATTGATTTTACTTTGAAAATACAAGAAACTCGCAATAAAATACAACTTGAAAATCCTTGCCCTTCAAATCTGGGTGAAACTCCTAGGCGAAACAGATGAAGCTTCCTGAAATGACACATTTGGAAAAAATATTGGACTCTGCTTGAAGCTGTTTTAGAGCAACAGCTTTGGTTCCTCCTTAAAAAAAAAAAGAGGGAATCTCAGAAAATGGGCCAGTAAACAGACAAACCAGGCCCCTCAGGATGCATAAAGTATGCTGGACAAGAAGAAAAACACCCAAGGACTGCAATATTAATTCTGAGTCACAGCTGACTAGCAATTCTGGGGCTCCTTGCTAAATTTAGCAGCCACACACCTTGCAAAACTGAATGATTCAGAGCATGCAAATACGAATAACCATATTGTGCCAGTCCTAAGGTCCATCTGCCCCAGCACCTTGAGACTCTAGCGGTGGTAGGAGAGGCGCAGGTTGAGGTGGTCGCCCTGGTCGCCTTGAATACTCAACCAAACAGATTCCCAGCTTAAATGAATGTATTTGTATTTACTAGGTAAACATCTAAAATAGGTTTTTCTTTCCCAAATTTTACCATGAGACTTTTAGCATCAGCAAATCCTCAGAGCAGTGCATCACAGCTGAATTGTGTCTTGTGTGAAGAAGCATCTCTTTCCATTTTTTTGTGTTTGATTTATAATTTTTTTGAAAATCCTATCCTCCAGTTCTAGGATTAGAAAGGGCAGTGAAGCTGTCCCTGTTCAACTTCTCCATACTAATTCTGAGTCTACACTCCAATATCCCCCATCAAACATATCTCCTCGGGACTGAAGAGTCCTGATCTACTCAATTATTCCTCAGATCAAAAGCATCCATGAGACTGGCTGGGTCTGCTGCTCCTCTTTGAACATTTTTGGTCTTCCTAAAATCTTTCAAGGTGGGGAGATCCCACCATGAATTTCAACAGGGACTATCTAGTCACCTAGTATTAGTTACCTACTAACTCATAACATTTCATTTGGAGGGTTTTCCGGCCACTGAGGTGAAGCTTCTTTTTGGAACTGTGCGTTGCAACCCTCAAAACTCAACAAAGCTAATTCAGAGCACATATTAGGCATGAAAAAGAGCAATTGTTTTTTTGCATGCATGTTATCTTATCTACATTTTGCCTACACTGAATTTTGTCTGATTCATTTATGTGGAGAAAGACAGAAGAACATTAGAAGCTTCCCAGTTTCCATCCCAAAAAGGGCAGACTCTTACATATGCATTTTCTCATGTCTCTTTTTCATGAATTCAAATAATTTGAACAGCATGTCACCCTGGGGAGGGGGATTAAAGTATTCATACAGGCAAAGAAATTTCCCCTTTTCATTTTACCTGTCTCTCTGCCCAGACAGTTGTGAAGCAGGAAAACAGGAATATTTCTTTTTTTTTTTTTTTTTTTTTCATTTTATCATGCTTCTATTAAAATATTTATACAGTAGCATGATTTTATGAGACCTTTTAAAGGGAAAAATGTAAAAAATGGTGATATGGACACTATGCATTGATTTTAATTTCTTGCTTCTTTCTTTTATTATTTTAGTCGCGATTTTGTTCTGGTAAGGCATTAGCAGATTGAGATCAGCGTAAGCATGTGCCGACATTTACAGCATATAACGCCATGGTTAAAATCTCCTGTCTTTGACAAAGCAGTGACTTCCTAAGATGTCTAATAAGTCTGTTTCATCTTTTTGCAGTTCTGCAAGGAACAACAGCAACAAATGCAAGTTCTCTGCCATAGATGAGTTTTGGCTGGGAAAAGCAGAATACCAGGTAATGAGGCAGCAAAGCATTTATAGTTTATGATGAAAAAAAGATTTTTTTCCCAGCACTACTGGATGCTGCTGGGCTACAGGATGTGTGCAGTGTGTGAAGCACCACAGACATTTATTCTTTGGAACATTGGCCTGAACTTTGAATTTCTTGGGTTCTGCAGGTTACTGGCCTTAATGCTTTTGAACTGTTGCCCTGAGAGGAAATGCATATTTAGATTCATTTAAATGCATTAAGTAGTACGCCTCTTTCCATGCCCTGCCCTTAAGATACAGAGCATTACACAGAGCATTACACATAGCTTTCTATAACGTAAATTAGAATATAATACTCATGGAGTGGCACATTGAGAATAACTGCCCTGGAGTATTTATCACCAAGGCTTGATCCTTATCAGAAAATCAGGACAGATTTTGGTAAACAGAATGAGTGCATGGCTCTTTCACCTTAGAGATGTAAATAAATATTTTTGTAAACATATATGACTTAACTGATGAATCACAGCTACAACTGCAAAACTATATTTTGCTTCTTGTGAAAAAAAAATATATATCCAAGGGATATAAAAAAGATGGAAAGGAACTGCTGCCTGGAACCATTTTCCAAATGTCTGTTACGGTGAATCCTAACCAGTTTCTCAAAACAATTTTAATCATCTTTTTTAATGACAGTCTCTCGGATACCAAATGATGGAAGGCAGCACAGGATACACTTGAAAAACAAACAAACAAACAAACAGAAACCCCAAACCAGGAATTTCTGGTCCCCTCCTCTCCATTTAGGCTACACGCTATCAAGTATTATCAAACTGCTCTCCTGAGGGGTCAATCCCCACCGTCCCCAGCTATTTCTCTCTAGCTGAAACAAAACAATACAGATAATTCCTTCTGATCTACAGTGTGACCTGGCTTTAAACAAAGAGGGACAAACTGGAAAGCTTTTTAGCATCATACATCAGCTTGTCACACATGACGTAACTTGGTGCTCAGGTATCCTGGTCATAGGAGACCAGCATCATGATACGAATCATCTTTGGGTCAACAGTCCCAGTAACGAAGGAGGTAAAAGACTGACTGACTGACTGATGGGATAAATATATGGTCTAGACCAATTTTATCTAATTAAGGGGAAGCTGTACATAGCTGGTGCTTATATTCCTGTTGCATTCCATAGATAAAAGACTTCAGTTCCCAGGACAGTCAGTTCTGGCAGATTCCTCCAACCCTAGGAGTTTTAACACTTTCCAGGATTTTCAGAGCTCATCAAGGATTTATGTACAGAGGTTTTGTTGACCATAGTATGGTTCATGTTCTTAAAATATGCCTTTGCCAAGAACTTAAAGAAATCTCTTTCTTCCGTTACTCCAAACTAGAAAATATTGCCAATAAAAATACTTCTTCTCCTTAAGGTTTTGCAGTTCACAGAGTTCATCTTTGGGCTGCACAAAAGTTATATTTGAGAATGAATGATGGAAAACATTATGCTTTAGTCTAAATCTTTTGAAAGAATTAATAATTGTCTATGGATTTCAAGGGGACTGGGCCTCAGGATTCAGAAGTAAAACCTATTTAGCTTGCACAGGTAAGGCAGTCACACCTCCTCATCTATAATATCACTGGTTACACAGAATTATCTTTCTTCTATGATATGGACCAGGAGCATGATCAAAGTCCTAAAAAGTCCTTTTTTTTTCCTCCAAAAGCCATTACAGATGCGTTTCAAAAGGCAGCATCAGCACAGACAGACCAGGCTCCTCAGATTGCCTCTCTCTTCCCCACTGATGATGTAGGGCTGCAATTTCTCTCCATTGACAACAGCCTCTTTGGCTGAAGGCTTTGCTGCCATCCCTCTTCTCTCCTCTTGCTCATGCCAGAATGTAAACTTACAGTTCAGAGTCAGCGTCATGCGTTTCTGTCATTTGATCTTTCAAAGAGGGAACAAAACATTCATTTTCCTTGGAGTAGTAATATTATCCTAACCATTAAGTTCAGTCTTTCTCACTAATCTTGTAATGCTGAGTGTCAAAATACATGACACTATATGATTTTGATTTAATATTATTTTAATTTTATTTTTAGTTACCATATTAAGAAAAGTTAATATCCATCTAAACTGCACGTGGTACAGTTTCCTGCTACATGCAAATCAGTCTGATTCTACTGCAGCTAATAAAGCTATGTTGGTTTCAGAATAGATGAAGATCTGCTCCAATAACAAAAGAGCACCCCTCATAGGTTTTTTCTTCTTCTTCTGGAAATAGGTCTTTTCTGATTTTCCCCATCATTAGTTCAGCTACTGAGGTTCAGACCAAATTTCCTATCAATGCCTGAGAAGGAAAGTTAGCAAGAAAAAAAAAAGGTAGTGACTTCACTACTGCCTCAGACTTTCTTCCAAATTAAGCCCTTTCAGCACAGGTTGAAGATGACATGGCAACTGCATATTGAACAGCTTGATTGCATATTAAATTGATTTTTCTAGGTATGTGCCTACATTGTGTTGCCTTTTAATTTGGTAACTGCAGGGTTATTAGTGCTTGGAGTGCAGAAGGCTGGTTAAGCAGGAAGCTAGAGGAGATGCCACGTTCCAGCTCGCTAAGGCTTCTTGGGGACAGACTAAGACCATGTGCTTCCCTGAAAACCCATTTGCTAGATGAACATGAAAGCCAGAGCTGTGCAGTAGCTGGAGAGCCAGTAGCAATAACCCGCTTGGGTATTTCTCAGATCTGCGGAGATTTGAGAGATTCTCTCAGAGTTTCTCTCTCAGAGAGAAAACTCTTTCTGAAAAGAGTTTTCTATACGAACAATTAAATTACACTATTAGCAAGAGAAATCTAAGATAAGTCAAAATATTTCATAACTTCAACATTTATTTAAGAAAAAGAGAACAGCTTTTTCCCAGAACATGTTTGTAAAAGGTTGTTTCACTACATGATAGTCTGAAGAATGGATATTTCTTGATTTTTCAGTAACAAAATGAATTTAGATGAGCAAGAAGAAAAAAACACGCTGTAGATGCTTCAGATGGGCTCCCATTCTTCCAGAAAACTTAGAAAAACAACAAACAACAACAACAAATTCTACTGAATCTCTTTAATTTGGGAACTAAATTTAAAGTTGGTAACTAAAACTGGAGCTTTACAGGGAGGGCAGACCAGGTTTGCCATGCCAGCCTTTACAGGCCACACTGCAAAATGCAGTACTAAGTCATGGTCACTCGCATCTATTCATTCTAGAAAGCATTTTGACAGTCCAAATAAGACATTTGATTCAAAACAAGGAGGTGTGTGGGAGAAATAAGCACAGTCTTCCATAGGTACTAAGACAAATATTAAACATGAAATATGTTTAATAAACATGAAACATCAAATATGAAACTCTGTATTCAAAAGTTTCCTTTTACTTCGAATGTCACCAGAAAAAGAGTTAAGATTCTTATGGAGGACTCATCTCCTGTTGAATCTGTGTCTAACTACTCATTGCAAACAGATGATTTTCAAGTCCACTATCACCTGCACACTTTGTGTGCCTTAAGACCTACCCCATTCTCAGAAGCACGGTAGGAAATGATCTACAAGTGATAAAGATCAGGTCTACAGACTTGTTGGATTTTATCAGACACTGCTTTTCTTTAGCTACAGAGTTAGGAACTCCTGTCACTGCCTTGGTTATACTCCCTTTTAAGTTCTATGCAAGCACAACATTTACACTACATTCAAACATGTTATTTGTATACACCAGGTTATCCATATTTTACCACATGGAGGTATCATATTATCAATAGCTGTTTCCCTTTAATAGACTGCAGTTTGCTTTAATCTTCCTTTTTGTGCATGATCTTGCAAGAGAAAAAAAGGCTTTCATATGAAGGCTCTGTTTTTATATGCAAATACACCATTTTGTTATTGACATTTTTTGTCCCTATGTTATTATGAATATTTCTGATGGATTTTTATGTGTTAGACTTCGGATTTGTAAGCTATTTCAGATTTTATCTGTTTGCTATATCATCTGCAAATACTGCATCTTTCTTGATGCTGATTGGTCTCGTTTACATATTTATCACACTTTTATTTTCAAAGATATTTTGCTACAAACAATTTGTGCCCATTTCTCCTCCATGTACTAATAGTAAACACATATATTTTCAAATTGAGCTCATTTCCATATATAATTTTTGTGCTAACAATAAATCATCACTTAGAGACATCCTATTCAATGTAATCGCTACACTTCAAACATAGCTGACATATGGTTTCTGAGTAATTAAAGATAACGTGAGCAGTTTACAATGCACTTTGCAACTCACTTCACAGTCCAGAGAGCTTAATGATTTCCTCTAAGGACTAGGCTAAAAGGAACCCAGCAGATCTGGGGAGAAACTAGTGCCAAAAATCTAGTGACATCGAGCCAATTATTTTCCTGTTAACTCCTACCTCAACTAGAAGCTCTTGAATTCTTCTTGCATAGCCACTGCTTGCCCTCATCCATCCGTACTTAAGGTTAAAATTCCTTCCCTTTCATTTCCCTGTCTTATGTTGTCCCTCCATTTCCTCCCTTTTGCCAACTCTCCTATTTCTACAAGGGTATGAGGCAGAGGAGAAGATGACAAAGAGAAATGGTGGGAATCAATTTCTTCTAAGTTTTGTCACCATACACACTTCATTGAAAAAGACCTTCCCACTGAAGCATATTCCCTGCTTCCACTCAGACCACTCATGGACAAACTCCTGGACAAATGTTGGTCCACAACTGGCCTTACTCACCAGTAAGGACGCAAGACAGGGCATCTTCCAAATAGTGTAATTTGGTCACACAAGAAATAACTCAGAAAAGTAAGCATATGCCACAGAAAAGCTCAGATTTGAAAGTGACAATTACCTTTGCTGGTGCTAACATGAGATAACACACAAATTTCCTGTAATTAGAGAATACTGGGAAACACTATTCAGCACTTTTACTCTCAGGGTGGAGGGCTGCAGTACAAACACAACAGAATCCTAACGGGCGTGTGATAAAGGGAATCAAAGATGCTCATAATTTTATCTTCAGACTCATCACTAAAATTCATGGAAATTAGAAGCTTTACTCCTTATGTGCTAAGATATTCATAACAAGCAGCTGAAAGAAACTTATCGCACACTTATCCCAGAGGACTCTAAACATGCACAAAATTATCCTATTTATTTGGTAATCAAAGAGAATTGACTGACCTGTTGCAAATAGAAGCATTTTCCCCTCTAATCTTCCACTGATTTACTACAATCTAAATCAAAGTTCTTAAATTAATCAGTTTCCCATAGACTGCTGCTTAGTATTTTATTTATTAATTACAATGATGCTCCGTGTTGAACTAGCCTTTTGACCAAGAACTCTCCTTTGACCAAGAAGCAAAAATTACTTTCTTGCTGTTAAAATATATATGTATATACATATTTGTGACAACAATTTTTTGTTAGGGACTTGCTTACAGACTGAAGCAGTAAAAGCAGAAACTTTAGCGAGAAACTACTGTTTAAAGAGAAATGGTTGTTTCCCAGTAAGCACTGACACAATACATACATTTTCTCTAGGTCAACAAGTCCTGCGAAAGCTCCTTTTGGAATGACTCTCATCTTGGTAAGGACAAATCTCCTGAAAACAGAGAAAATGTGCTGATTATTCACTATTCACAACACAGGGCTGCACGGTGGCTCTTATCATAGATACAAGAATAGTCTCCACCACGAAGGATTCATATTCTAAATACAGCTATCATGTTCAAAGGCTTTGTGGGACTCCAACTGTCTGCCCCAGAGCAAAACAGCAGCATATTTTCTGGCTGCCTCCAGAGGTACTCAAGAGGAAAGGCATCAGTCATTGAGTCTCAATTTCCCTTTTTGCTTTTGGTCTGAAACAAACACCTGCTCACTGCAGCTTTGCTGCATGCTCTGAGGATGGTGCCCTTGCTGTCTCTTCCTCTCTTTTAGTGTGCAAACGTGGAAACACAGAATCAAGCAGCCCTGGGGAGCTGCTTACACAACGCTGCAGGTGGTACATATACACATGGAGGAGAAACCTTAATCTGCTCCACCGAGAATTTGAGGAGTCACCTGGTATCTCCAGTCAATGCAGCTTCAAATCCCTGTACTGAGTTTCATAGTCTCTCTTTAAATTACTTCATAACATCCCACAAAATTAGGGTAGTGGCATATGCAATTCTCCAACCTGTGGACCAAGACAACATTTTAATTCCTTTTTAAAGGACACACGGTATGCTTTATGAAGAATAAACCTTTAAACATCATGCAAACTTCCCTGATCTCACCTTGTTTTACCACAGTAAGGAGGACTACAGTTTATAACATCCAATAAATGAAAGGCAGGTTATCTACTGCTTTTTGGGGGAAATGAGTTGTAATCCTAGGCAGTTGTTTCCTATCACACATTTCATCATTCAAATACACCGACCAAAATTGCATTTATTAACATAACATGTTTATCAAGACATGTGAATAGAAACCAAGTTGAGAAGCCATGACTGAGGCATGAAAAAATCCCACAGAAAGTCCGTATGTGGAAAAGTCCGTATTTTTATATTTACTGTGGAGAACAAAAGCAATGCTCAAACTCTCAGGCATCAAAAAAAAAAGCATATTCAATAAATTAGACATTGCATGTTAGTTCTGTTGAAAAAAATCCATTAAAAGAGAGTATTCTCATCTTAAAAAGATCACTTGTGTGACACAGATGAATATTATCATTCTATGATTCGGCTTCTTAGTTGACTTTCCCATAGAAATGGAAAATAATTATTTTTTGAATTACTACAGAAGTCTTCTTTCAGTGAGCATGCCTGCTAGACGATTCCTCATTTTTAATCATCCCAAAGAAGTGTTTCTGAATGGCTGCGTGGAACCTCTGTTCTTTTCCATCTGTGTTGCCTTATTTTAATATCTGCAGAAAGCTAGAAATGGGAACTCAGCCTACTCTCACCTACTGTGCAGTCTTGCAAATTTTAACAGTTTACCCTTCAGAACTAGAGGCTGACTTTCTTACTTTTCACATATTCACAGAAACCACTTGTCTTTTTATTTCATCTAATTAATTCAGAATTTGTACGAGTACCAGGTTTTAATTAAAATACCAGGAAAATAAGTCTTAGTTTGATAAAACAGCACTGTGATGGACTTTTGTTTTCTAATTGCCAATCAGAGTCTACCTCCTCATTTAGGTTTTCAAATTTAAAGTTGTTAATATTATTCAAACACCACAAAGTCAATGCATGTCTCATTTAACTCTAAGGATGTCACTAGGCTTAAACTACGAGTGAATCTGGCCCCACATATTTTAAACATTTAAATTTATGGTAGTCTTAATCCTGAAAGATGACAAAGTCAATTTTTATTTCATTATTCGGGTAATATTTTAAGTCAGAAACAGCTTCTCCATGCTGCCACCCAAGAGTTACACTATTGAGATCATTATGCAAATGGCGGAGGATTAAACAGCTTCCAGAAAAGGCCCAACCTCGATTAGGCAATTGCAACGCCTCACTACAACACGGCCCCGTAATGCATGCAGGGCTGTGCCTGTGCCTGTGCCTGTGCATGGGGAGCGCAGCCCCGCGCACCGCGACGTGCGGAGCAGCCTGCGGGCTCCGCGCAGCAAAGCTCTGCCGCCAGCAAACTGCTTAACTTTGATCCACTCTGAAACCTCTTCTAAAATCCTTCTTTTGCTTAATTTTGCAGGCCTGTTCTGAAAAGCGACCTGTGTTTTTGGATGGCGATCTCCCAAAACTAACGCCGTTGCTGCGGGCACCGCTCGTCGGGAGGCAGGCAGTCCTTTAGGCACTGGTCTCTGACGTGCTTTAGCACCGCCAGAATTTACAGCCTGATCCTGAAACTAATAAAAAGATGGGAACATCATTCACATGTAAGGCCATCTATGAGCAAAGCTACAAATGCACAGAGGTAGAAATCAAAATGTTGAGTTTACTTGTTGAAGGCTATGCTATGCTGTGCTAACACAGAGCCTGAATTTAGCACCTACCTCTGTAATATCCTTAGGAGGCTGCTAAAGTAGAATTGAAGTTTAATAGCTGAAGTCTCAAATCCACTTCAAAAAATTGAAGTTAGGTGTGTTGGGCCTTCCCGAGTAGACTAATGAGATTAGCCAAAACCTTATAACTAACACTGAAAATTAGAATCTGCCACTTGTTGAATGACCAGCTGTATAATGAATAGTTTATGAGTGCTGCATTGTCAGTCAATCTCCCCAGTTAGAATCCATTAACTCAAAATGCTGGCTGCTCAGTAGCAACTGAGGAACATATAGAAAATAACCGAAAAGTATGGCTTTGGGTTTGTTTCTGGGTTTCTTTTAAGGCTAAAGGAATGAATACGGCCCACCTCTGTCCAAATATGCCTTATGAAAGACAAACCAGATACCAAAGTGACCTCTGAAAAAGGCGTGCTTAATGGAAAGATGCCTTATTTGTTCCTAACGGGACTTGGGCATCTGCAAGGAAAACACTAAAAAGCCTAAATGTTTAGCAGTTGGTATGAAATTAAAAAACAGCTATGTGCCCAGCAGAAGGCATAGGAAAGGGTAAACATGCACATTTATAAAAAAAAAAAATATTTTTTGATGTATGAATGTTATATAGTTGCCTTTTTATTTTAGCTTGCTCATGAGTGGTTGTATGTAAAAATTTACCATTACAAACCTATCAAAAGTCTGCTAATTAAGGCTTGACGAGTCAGGACTAAAGTAGAGCTATTTCCCACAGATTTATTTATACACAGGGAGATCTAAACCCAGTTATTTAGAACGATGATGTCCTAGTTAATAGGAAACCGCTGACACAGATAATTTATACAGCTTTGTATCACAGTGAAAATAAACAAGCCAGACACATCTTGTTTCTGCATACCTATATCTAATACAAGAGAAATATCATAGTGTCAAGTTAATGACAAGGCCTAGAGAAAACAGTGAATGTAAAGAACAGGTTTTAGCAGGTACTGGTAAAATGATCCTACATAACCCTGTAACTATTTTTAACTATGAACAGATTTATTGAGCTATTTTTCTTAAAATAGAGTGTTCCTTCAGACAGCCAGAACGCCAGACTTAAAGGAAAAAGAACATCCAGAAAAAGGTATATTCTTTCATCCAGTCCCACATGAATCTAGTGATAGAAATCAGACTTTAAAAAACAAACAAACAAAAACCTTGATAAATCACAAGACTAAAACTGGACCAATAGGGATACTTCTGTTAAGCATCCCTAAAAAAAATAGTGCACACATAACATGTAATATGTGCACATTAGCCATATCGATGTATGCAAATATGTTGTATTTAAGCTTAACTATATGTAGGTGAAAGTATGTATTTTGTACGTTCACCAAAAGAGGAGTTCTCAGATACTGGTCCCACAAGATGTTTCCTGAACGGAGTGGTGAAACAACTTGGCAGTGGGTGCCACCAGAATTCCCTCCAGCCCTGGTAGCTTCCTTTACTTGGAAAACATCCCCCCTTAGTAGGAGGGTCTTATTAGACTAGCAAACAAACAAACAGCAAAAAAAGCCCTCTGCCTATATCTGCATTATAAGCGTGGATGAATTTAGGTCTTTCAAAACTCTCCTTAAAATCCATTTCTCTCATCTATTTAAGTCACACACAGTTAATCACAAAGGGTTGTTTGTAGAGTTAACTTCCCTGGCTCATGTAAATTGCAAATTCAGGGCATTAAAATCAACAATATCGAGCATATAATATAAACTTTATAACTTAATGACCAAAGGAAAATAAAACAAAAAGATTCAGTGACCATAGCGCTAAATCGCTAAATTCACTTCAAAAGAAATAAATGTGATAGGATTTTGAAGAACATTTTACTTTAATCTCTAAGCTAATACACTGATGTTATCACCTTCTAATCCTCTGCAGCAATGTGTATTTTGTCAGATACAAAGATTTACTGTGAAATTTAATTTCCCTTCTTTGTAAATTTTTGGGTTGTTTCTTTGTTTCTATTTCTTGCTTTGAAGATATGCTGGAGGTCCCAGTACAAGCAACAACTGAGTCTTTGATTCACATCAAGAGAAGACAAAATGATGCCATGACATATTCTGTGTGCATAGTTTCTTGCTCTTGACAAAACGTAAAAATAAACAAAATTCTACCCTATTTTTGTTCTCACTATATTAGTCAATGCAACAAGTGAAAGACAATTTTGCTTTTCACGCTGTAACAGAAGACAGGCAGACATTGCACACTGTGACCCAGACAGTGTAAATTGATGTAGCCATGCCAGTTTGGCCCGAAGCTTTGGTCTCAAATCCCACTGAAAAGAATTTCCTTTGGGTTCAAGTATGATTTAAATTTGTGAGGACCTTTGTAAGCCTCATGGCTTCTTGCTACTGTAGGACTTCACTACGAGTAGGATTTAGTTCTAGCAACCACCGCTAGAGAGGTACCCACCCAGAAATACACGATTGTTCAAGCATTAATCATAATCATGAAAATATTTTTCTAATATTTTATTTTTATTTCTCTATTTTTTTTCTATTTTGGATCACTAGAAGGAAGAAAAAGATCTGCTGACAAATGTAATAGCTCAAACCTACTTTGTTAGTAGTAAAGAAATAAAGTTTTGATTTCTGATAGAAAATTAATACGCTCAGTTTGGCAATCCTAACAGAAATGCGTGAGCTGCATCACTCCTCCAGCTCTCAAACAAAACTGAACTTTCCCTTTTAGGTGTTTGCTAGGTAGTTATACTCGGACCACCTACAAACTAGTAAATGGGGGACTAAAGCTTTATTTATTTAATTTATATTTTAAGCAAATACAACTGGATTATTTATTTTAATGCCTAGAATATGAAAATTGACAATTGAAGTAGAAGATTGTAGGGATCTTTCATACAAAGTAACTTGTGGTTTCTTTCTGACACATCTCCCCTTCCTGTCCAGGAGGAATGGAGTCCCAGACTATTAAATTAGATCCCAAATCATCACAAGAAAAGCTTCAAAGAAACATTCAGGCTAAATGCAGAAAGGTTGGGTTTATTTGCTTTCTGTTTTTTTTTTATGTCTTCAGAGTCATCAAGCTCTTTTCCACAGGCATGAGCCTTTAATTAGAAATAAGAGAGAAAGGTTTATTCGCTGCCTCAGTTCCAAGAGGTGCTGAGGTTTGGACTTCGGAAAGGAGGCGACATCCCGAGCTATGGCACCGGTACTGACAAAACTGACAAGCGTGACATCGCTTGCCTTTTCACCAACAGCTTAAGGAAAATCTAAAACCACGCTGGATATTTTTCATTAATGACGATTCATGCAACTAATTTACAGATTCACTTTAAAAAGAGGACCCTCTTGGCACAGGCACATCTGAACAAGGAAGGCTTTGCAGAGAGCCCGAGACGCACATTTAACGAGACTTGCTTTACACACGTTTAAATTGACTTCCAAACGCCAAACTATAATCCTTTGGCAATGGCCACAATCTGGCTGGAAGCACCTAAATGCTACGTTCACGCACGGTGCCCTGCCCACGGTTAAGTCAGCTGCTCATCCACTTTAAACGCGGCAAAAACACAAGGTATCTAGTCCGTGCAGCTGGTCAGTACACGTGGGATGAAGGTATCTCAAAGGAAAACTATGCAAAGTTAATTTTATGGAGAAGACTGAAAATAAACAGCTCCTCCATGAAATCTAACAGAACCAGTGGACAAAATAAAAAGATGTCAAAACTCAACAAAGAGCTAAGTATATCACAAAAAAAAAAAAAAAAAAAAAAAGGAGTGCAAGAAATTCAAACAAGTATCTGGCGTCCTTTCCTTTTATTTCCAAGAAAAAATAGCTCCATCTGCTTTTGCACACAAAAACAAAGTTGCTCCTCAAGTTCGCAAAAGAAATTTGTCACAGATCCCAGGCTTGAACCTAGAGTTTCAGTCTAGCACCATAATCACAAATTCACCTTTCTTTTACATTATAGAACTTTCAAAGTGGGAGAAATGGAAGCAATCTGCTTACAGCTGGCAGCCACAAACAGTAATAGACAAACTAAAGAAATGTTAAATTTTAACAAGGCTCTATTAAAGTGAAATTCATAAAGTGCAAGGGATTACAGCTGTGCTCTGAGGGATAGTCACACCACCCTTCTGTTTGGCTGCAGAAGGCACTACCAATATGAAAGTACCATGTCCTCCTCTCAGGTGTGCTCCAGGGAACCTCTGTGACACTGGGAGTGATAATAAATAGCCACCTCTGGTAAATGAAAATGTCTCGGTTTGTGCACCATTAAACAACGCAAAGCACAGGCAAAGTAAATACAATTAGAGCTGGGATAATAAAGTTATTAGTGATGCCTCTCTGCTTTGCAGATCTGAGCGTAAAAAAGCAATATGTGCAGTAGCTCATGAAAAATCACTCCTTAATCTTTACTACTGGCCTCTCTTAAAATCAATTTCCTTTTCTTTTTGTGAATTAGGGTAAAAGCGCAACGAACAGCTAGCGGCATTCCTATTCTAGACTTAGTGAACGCTTACTTGGCATAATGCCACCCAGCAGCAAAAAGCTGAGCAGAAATGTTTTAAGATCATGTGGCTGACGTGATGGAGAGGAGTGCCCCAAAATGAGTTTCTGCCTGCACGGTCCCATTTCCCTAGCAGGGTTGTGACACTGCTCGTAGGTGCAGAGAGAGGCTCCTGCAGGATCTCTTTTTCTTCCTAAGCGCAGCTGCAGTCAGCGAGCACTGGGCCCCTTGCAGTTAACAGTTGAAAAGCAGACATGAGGAAGGACAGAAAATGCTGTGAAAAAAATTACATCAGTTAAAGCCCCAGACTGCAGAAGAGACCAAGCAAGATGCTTGCAAGCTTATTCTATCCTCCACCTCCCACACCTCCTCTTTAGTTTTCAGATAACATGTTATGTTTAGTCTCAGCACTGATATACTTCTCATTTCAGGACAAAGCATCCACTGTCCGCAGCAATGTGTTCATCCCCCACAGCACCGCAGACAGCTTCTTTCCGAGGTCACTTGCACAGGCAGTTAAAAATAAAGCTGCAGGACACTTTTACATACTCTGCTTGAATAGAGTGAGGTGCATTTGAAGATTTAGAGTTAACAAATCAGGCAGAGATCAATAAAGATGGCAAAATCCACAATCGGAAGGAGAAATGCAACAGAAGTACTTTTACCGAATTGGAGATGCTCAGAACAAATAGGCTGGGGCATATCCTAACAGTGCAATTTCTGTAGCATGCTTAGTTGCTTTACACAGAAATAAAATTGGAAAGGAACTGACAGACAAAACTGTAACAATTCAAACTAGTTGCCTGGGAGTGTTAACCAATTCTGTAAAGAAAACACCCGACAAGAAATGGAGCAAATACCAGTGACACCTGTGTTTGGAGCAGAATCGCTCCAGGAAGGTTCCCCTGCCATGGTCTGCACTGCACAACACTGGACTTCCCTCCCAGCACACTTGAACATTAGGGTTCATGCCAATATCAATGCATAGTAATGTGCAGGGAAAAATAATATCAGCTATTCCAGTATTCATATTTTCCATATTTTCCTCTGGAAGCATTTATAAGGAAGGTTTTCTTTAAGCTTGCTTGACCTCATGTAGCTCACCCAAGTGTAGAGGCTTTGCTTAAGAGTCCTGTAGCTACCAAAGGTGCAGAAAGTGTCTGGAGTGACTGCAGCTCCGGAGCACAGGACGGTTTCTTCGAGCATCCTTTGATACAAGAATGTTGCTCAGCTCAAGGAATTCAGCTAGCTGGAGTCAAATGCAAACACTTCCTAGGCTTCCTGCATCATCTGGACAAATGAAGCACTACACAGCACTGCCTGGACTCTGGATTCCTCTCCAGGATGGATACAGAGAAAAGAGGTTTGCCCCTTAGCACAAGTCTGAATGGAAAACAACTTCTGTTTAGGTCTATGAGATATTCACAGTGACCACATACACATCCAGAAAGGGTTTAATTGTTAGGGGTGTGCTACCATCAAACACACACACACGTACACCCCAAAACCAAAGACAAAATAGAAAAACAAAACCACTATCACACCACACGAAAAAACCCAACAACCAGTAAGCTGAGTGCAGTTAAAATTGCTTCACTTAATGTCAAAGTCATACTGTGGAAAGTATTTTGAGTAAGACAAATAATAGAAGTGACAGAAGTTACCCTGTCTTGGTTACAGAAAACAGGGATAGTTTTATTTTTATAAATAGCCACACTGTATGTGCATTGATTATCCCCTGCCAAAATCACTACTTTTAAAGAGATCGTCCTCTTTCCCCACAGTTTACTTGCACAGGCTTTGGAGAAATGTATTGCATGGGAAAAACATGCAACATCCTTAATATCTCACCTTGATATCTACAGCCATGTTTATGGCAAACAGGCATTAAAAATTCATTTACCCTGCGCAAACTTTCAGTACTGCATCTATTTGTATTAAGAATTTCCTGAAAAGCAACTCCCAGGTATTTTGTTTTACCACAGGGTGCTCTGCAATCTTTTCTGTGGTCAAACTGGCAAGACAAATGGGGTTATGGGAAATGTCTATAATCCAGCCAATGTGTCCTCTCTCCCCCCAGTATTATTGTCTCTTCCAAAGACAGAGCCAGTCATTTCAGCTTTTTCCCTGCCCCAATAACATATCAAGAAAGATCTCACCTCTCAGCAGGCCAAGAACAGTGGTTAGTTCATCAACTGAGGTCCCAGCAGAAAAGCTAAAACTGGTATTTCTATGCAGTGTTTCTACCTCTAAGACTTCAGGACTTTATGCTGATAGGCCCATCACACATGATGTTTTTATTGACTTAGACACACTGTCCAGGGACAAAATTCTCTAAGTTGTGGGCTGTAGATTTCATGCTGAGGCCAAAACTTCCTTTAATGAGCAAACTTTTCCGCAAAAGGTACTGCTGAAACATCACTGTCTGACAAAATATTGAATAGTTTACCTCTTTCACTTCATTTTGTTTGACAAATTCCTTGAAGAGGAGGTGGTTTACTTTTTAACTCCCTTCTCACCTGTATTCTCACAGATTTTATATCTATCTTGTTTAATTGGACACAACTGAAATATTATTAATAAAATGGAAGACGAGAGACCCACTGTCAATTCCTTTAATTAGCACATACTGTCCAATAAGTAAGGGGGCCTTCACTGAATATTTGGGTTCAACTAGAAATGTCTAGATAGAGACTTATTTGAAGTTGTAATGAGATACTGATATGGAATTTTCAGAAACAGTGTAAAGAATAGCACCTGGAAACTCAGATCTTACTGTTATTTTTCTCTGGATCAGAGTATGAGCTCTGTAAACATAAATATTCTCCCTGCTATCTAATATGCACCGGTTCTTCCAAAGAAGTGTTTTGAGTGCCAAACAACTAACTCAACTGGCAATCTTGAGAAAAGAGCATCGCCCAGAGAGGGTTCCCAAATGCCAGCCACACACGCTTTGCTAGTGAGGGCATTTTAATCATCTAGACTTGAGTTGACACAATCAGTTAGAAATATAAAGTTAGTTACATGCTCCTACATCTCTTTGTGATGATTTGAACATTTCCTCCTTCCTGCATATTGATGCACATTTGAATTTTAAATAGCCAGATTTTGAAATAGTAAATACATTCAGAATAAATGTGTGCTTTGTACTTTGACCTTCAGAGTGCTTCTTGTACATGAACTTTCTGTGTAGCACTTAAAACTCACATGGTTCTGTTTAATAGGGTGACAGAATGATGTAGCAGAGACAGGACAAACTGGACCTGCTCATGGCACAAGAAGAGGTTATGAAAATCTTTCAAGAAAGAGCTGAACAGATATACCTAGGAAAATACTCCCTTTACAACACCTAAGTTCAGTAGATGAAAGCTCCAATTCTGCCCCTTTCCTACAAGCCCTTAGGCCAGCCTTCTTGAATTACGAGATCTTTGAGTGACTACAATAGCTTCTTGATAGACAAGATAGACAGCTTCTTGCTTACAATTGATAGAACCTGAATAGAAGAAACAAGGGTAGCTATAACGATCAGTTTCAGTGTGAAGATAGGTCAAGAATAGAGTCCCCAAAGACCAGCACTGGGCCTTCTTACCATAGTCATAAAAAATCTGGAACTAGAGTGAACTGCAAGGTGACAAAGGTGATAATGACCAGCAACTCCAGAGCTGGGCGAAAAGGGCTGAACACTAGCAGACGGGCTTCCTTCTTCATAGAGTGCGTAGCTGCACTGTGCAACTCCGTGTCATGGGACACTGAGGACGGTAGATATTCAGAAAGAACTGCATAAATTCATGAAAACAAAACACAAGTTGCCTTTCTGGTAGAACAGTCATCTGTGATTACCGGGATGCCGGGCTAGGGAGCTCCTTAATTCCACCCAGAGCTCTCTTCATAAGGAAATTTCTAATAACCGTTCCGCTTCCTGTTCTTCTCATTTCTGCTTCACTCCCGCACTTGCTAATGCTCCATAAACTCCAATTCTCCTTCAAAACATGTAGCCTTATCATCAACATGCAGTTCAGCAAGCAAAGGCTTTCTCCCACTGACGTGTATTCAAGGCCTACCAAATACTGACCCTTAGAGATGGCTTTCTCCAAGTCCCAACATATATTCACAACTACTATGTTATTATAGCTTGCTTTGTTTGGCCTTTTTTCATTAACCAGTAGAAAATAAATTTTAAAAAAAGTCCATTGAAATGTATATCAGAGGAGAAAGGAACCTTCACTACAACTTTGGAAAAGTGGCGATATTGTTTTGACATGAGAAAACGAGCACAAGCAAACGCCACCTATTCTGCCCCCTTCCAGAAACTGTCAGTCTCTGAGTCATTGAAATGTGAAGTATTTCCCATTCCTCAATATTTACAGCTGGTGTAAGGTTTTGCACATTAAAGAAGAGGAGGTTACTCTTTAGGTCAAAACAACTAAAGGATTATTCCCTTCTCAGTGGCAGCAGATCAGGCAAAATATAAAACTGAAATAGGGGTAATGTTTTCAAAGTTGCATTTCTACTCCTATTTCATCTCACAGAAGTGGCTCTATGGGACATATTTTAAAATAAATACCACAGTATCAAAGCATTACCTCACTTGAATAATAAAACATTAAAAGAATACCCTAGCTCTCCACCATTTCTTTTACTAGGTCATTTTGCCAATTTCTGTAAAATCAGATGAAATACATTGCTACTGTCCAAGAACTTGCAGTTCTGCCTCACTGTCTCACCCCCATTTTTTTCAATCCCAATCACTTGCTTCAAAACAATCTTTCAAGTTGGCTCATTTATACTGGTTAAATCAGACTGCAATACCTGATCTACTGCAAAATACTCAGGGAATCAGAAACTCAGCCACAGCAGAGTTTCTTCTACCATACATTAATTAGGTGCTTAAAGAACTAAATTACTAACTGAAAGACAATCCCCTTTTTGCCTCACAGCTTGTGGATGACATGAACACAGCATCTCTCAGAGAAGGGATGGCAGCAGCAGAAGAGATTTACTTTCAGTACTGTAAAGCAGACTCATGATTCTCCCAAGCTCAGGTTTTGCATGACTTCTTTGCTGCATTGCTTTTCTAATAACCTCCCTCCCCCTTTCTCATGGCAAAGACAGTTCACACAGTCTTTAAGTAAAGGGTGCAGTTCTGACCTCTTCATCTCAAAAAAGGTCTATTAACATTAGGAAAAGCAAACAGAAGGGCAATGAGTTTCATCAAAGACAAGAAATGGCTTCATTAATGAAATAACCATTTTTTCACTCTGAAAAAACATTAAGAGGTCTTTAAGAGGGATCTACAAAACATCTGAGAGGGAAAGTAAGGGTCAGTTACTCACCATGTCTTCCATTACAAACACCATAACGCATCATGTGAAACTAGAGGTAGCTATCTATATTCAAAGCACACAGGAGAAGGTAGTCCTTCACACAACACACGTGGTAGAATTCCTTCATACAGCTTGCATGGATGCAAAAAGCAGACATGAGTTAAAGGGCAGAGTGGACAACAGTTTTGGAGAGAGAATTCAGGGTAACTAAACATATAAATAAAAAGGGGTCTCAAGCCCAGGGCTGAAAGAAGACAGAACCTGGAGGAGCATTGTAGTAATACATCTTAAAGGCTTACTCAACCCTTAGCATCACTTAGGAATCCCTGTTGTATGCAGGATGCCTGTCCTAGCAGCCAAAGGTCGGCCTACCTTTCTACAAGGGAAAACCTGCCCCAAAATCTACCTCTGCTGGACCAGTAGCCCTGCCGGTCAGCTTAGGCACAGGTGGGAGTAAGGAAAGATTTATCACACCATGTAGGCATGATAACCTGAGCTGCTGACCAGCCGCAGAAGATCCTTGCTGTGCTAAACAAGATCCTTGTGAAGTTTTTGGACTGGATCACATTGTAAACAAGCCAAGATGCTTAGCTTTCTTACAGTACCCAAATAACCGCATTTTTTTCCTTAAAAGTTGGTTGCAGCCAGTATCTAATCAATACTATATCTGTGCCTATCTAGATAGGACAAAAACAAAGGTAGCTTCTTGTTGCACTGCATAAGACATTACAAAGCTATATTCAGCAATACTGACTCCATCTTTCTATCTCCATATCAATTTTGAAGTAAAACTTAACATTTTTAAAAGCAGACTAAGGTTTCAGAGCCTACTACCTAGCTTGTGTTCTTCATGAAGACACATAATCTTATATTCTAATTAATTTCAGTTGATAATTGTGGCATATTTCCAAGAAAGCAAAGGCTGTAGTCTTTAAAGATGACCAAGTAGGCTTCAGGATAAACTAGGAACAGAGTAGCAGGCTTCTTACTGGAGGAAGAATATGCTGTCACAGTAAATACCTCATGAGACCAATATGCAGTCCCTGCTCGAGCAGCAGCATTCCAATATCTTTCAACTAATTAAAGAATTTAGAGCCTGAAAATGGAAATTGAATAGCTTAAGATTAAGAGAAAGCTGGTTACTGACAATAAATTAATATACTAGGTAAATAAATGAACACATTGACAGTTAATGAATACACCTTAAGTCAATAAATGCTGATACTTGGTCAGAGACTCAATTCCAGCTTGGTGGTAAAAGGTGACTACCCCTGTAAGGCTTTGCTTTTGCTTTGTTTTTTAGTAGCAAGGATTTTATTTGATTTTTTTTAAATTCTGAATAAAGGTATATTTTTAAAAAAAGGCAGCAACAAAAAGAAAACCGCACACAAAACAAACACAAAACACTATCCCTCTGCTCAGACAAATCTGTGCTTCCAGGGAAGAGACAGGCCAAGGGTTTCCTCTGCCAGCTATGTTCCTAATTCAGGAACATGCTAAGTCCCATTCACTCCAGCATATCAGTTAATGAGTGTATTTAAGCAAATGCTTCAATTTCTTTCTTGAATAACAGCGGTGCTTTGATTCCAGACTATAAACAGCAGCTATATTCTGCTTTCTTGGATCTTGGAATTAACGGAAGGAGTCCTTGTGTAATTGCCTACCTTACATGCCTAGAATTAGCATGTAGCTGGCTGCATCAACAGCTAGAGATAGGGTGAAGGGAGTAAAATCTGCTCAGTGCCGGGGAAGTGTGAAGTTCGTGAGCTCATGTGGTGGCCACAGGGCCTCCAGCTGAGCAGAAACTGCATGAGTATGAGCCTGATAAATTTTCCTGAGCTCACTTCATATATCAGAAAGAGGAATCTAGACCTCTTTGCTCTCACTGGAGGTGTGAAATTAAATGCCTTTTCTCTCAGAGAGAAACTGAGGACGGAAAAATGAAACACAGAACTGAACTCTGCTTGAAAACAGAGGGAAAATAAATCAGCAGCAAATGGATTAGCCTGAGGCTGGAACACCCGGAGCAGCCTGATCTGGAACTGCAGAGCTCTCAGGGCTTGTGTTTTCTAAATTAGTTTTAATAAAGAGAATCAATAGCTCAAATTATGAAGAAAGACAAAAGCACAGATCAAATTGATCAAGGTTGTAGCTTATCATTATAAGCTATGGGGTGTCATCTCTCGTCTGAAGGAGATAAGGTGGTAGAAGAAACCCCTTGCAGCTTTTCAGTGTCTTTCTCAGAACAGCTATTGGATACAACAGCAGGTTGGATACAGAATCTGTAAATGCTCCTGGTTATCCAAACACAAACATAATCTCCCTTTCCTTTCCCCTGTAGAAAAAACAAAACAAAACAAAACAAAAAAACAACCCCCAAGAAACAATACAGCAAAAAAAATCACAGGGATTTGTTTCATATAGGATTAAACGCTCAGGTTTTTGGAAAAGTAGCTTTCCATACATCAGGAAGGTTGCNAAAAAAAAAAAAAAAACCCACAAAACAATACAGCAAAAAAATCACAGGGATTTGTTGCATATAGGATTAAATGCTCAGGTTTTTGGAAAACTAGCTTTCCATACATCAGGAAGGTTGGGAAGAGGTATTGGAGGAAAAAGAGTTCAGGGGTTTGCTCTCCATATGTATATATATGCATAGTTCAAAGCTACTGTAGCTTTTCATGGCTGTTTTAATTCCACTGATTAATGTGCCCACAGTTCTGCCAGAGCAGGGCTGGCAGGGTTCAGCAGCAGGAGCCCTGCAAACGCCTCCCCGCAGGCACAGGGGCACACGGCTGCTCCCGGCAAGACCCCAGCTGGAGCTTCAGAGCAAGGTGAAGTTACCGCACAGAGACTCCCTAAAAGGGAGCAGTAAATAAGGAGCATCCCCAGCTGCCTCTGGGTGACAAAGGGAGGACTTCAAGAAGTGCTTCATCGTGGTCCTCTCCCCCAATACCAAAACTGAGAAAAACCATATTCCAGTGCTAAACAGCTTTTCAAGCCTCTTTTGGACTCAAGGTCACCAGCTTGTGTTTGTTCTGCTGCATGCAGGGGGTTTATACTGCTCAGCACAGAAAAAATTACCATGAGCTCCCCTTGCAGTGGGGTTTTATCTCAAACACCCTGAACATTAGCTCAGGAGCATAAGCACTCCATAGAAAACTAAATCACTGAAATATTAGAAAAATAAACAAACAAACAAAAAGTCACTTTTTTTTGGCCTCAGATACTCACTTTCACATTAGAACTAAGCTGGGTGCAATCCACCAGTCCTGAATATATTTAATCACATAGAGTATAACTGAAGAAGTTTTTGGCACACCGCATGACATCCCAGAGGTGAGTGCAGTGCAGGGTACTGATAACCTCTGTCAGCTACTGTTCATCTGGATGAATCTGGCTGAATAGCTGACATCAGTTATACGGGCTTTGTACTCATATATAGCACATAAGAATCATCTCCATTGTTGCAGCTGAATTATAGATAAACAGTGAAAAGGAATAATAACCTTATAATAATAGAAGATGTGACAGATGTATTAAGGAAAGTCGTTCAGTTACTCTAGCAATGAGCATGGTTCAAAGTCTGTCTAGGATAGGCTTCCACCTTCCTAATAAATATTCAGAGACTTCTTAAATCTTCAGGAACATAATATTGAACATCTGACATAAAAAAAATCAGTTCAGATTCCTCAGTGTTTTTTATTACATTCAATCAGAAGTAGATTTCATAATATTTTGTAACAAACAGGGTCTTTCCCTGAAGACACAGAACTCCCTCAGCTAGAGAAGTCATAGGTTGACTACGAGTCCAATGAAATAAACACAAGACCAATCATAATTCAAGTGTGGTATAAGTTATTTTCTATTCAGTGAAGAAGAAATGATTTTCCCAGCAGTGTTACTTGCACTGTAATGATTATTGGATATAAGCCAAGTTAAGAAAATGATGGAAAAATGAGTTAGATGGGCTATAGATCAGTGGTTTATCTTGACTGCTCACCTTGAAGGCACGGTTTGGAGAACATAATATACAAGACCAGGTACCAGGATATTTGAAGCCTCTACTCTCCTTCCTTCCTCCTGATATTTTATATTAAAATTTCTAAACAGAAATAAACATTTCCAGCAGGAATAAAGCACGAGGCACCACGTTTTGCCATTCTAAGGATGTTTGCTTAATTAAAAGCAATGATAGCTTTGCTTTTAATTATCTTCTGGCAAAGATAATTAAGGAGGTGTAAATGATATAAGAACTTACCTTTGTCTGATATTCTTATTTTTATATGCAGCTATTTATGAATCACATGAGAAAAAAATTTGCCAAGGCTCCTTAGTTTTTATTCGGGGACACTTCAGTACTGATGATCAAGTGCTAAGGCAATGCAGTAAAACACAAAGCCTAATATTATGGCACAATCTGATGGAAATCAGCAGGAATTCTTCCACCATTTTGCAACATACATTGTATAAACTTTTTATTGCATGCATAAGCCTGAATAATGGGAACAGAGGTGAACCAATCTGTGACGTAATGAGAATATCCTTATGCAGAGATGGAACCGTCCTGATCAGAGCTTTTAACCAAAAAAGATGAGTTGGCCTCACATTCTTTGACTACATCCACAATCAGTAAATGTTCTGTACATTAAGTGCTGCACGTCTTATCTAGCTGATAGGATTCACTACAAGAGACTTAGTTAACTATGTTTGGTTTTGCTTTGGGCCAGTAAAAATGAGAGTCAGCGTTACCACCAAACCTGAAACGTCATTGCAAAAGGTTTCACATGGACTCTTCCAGAAGCAGGATTTGAAAAATTGATGTGTTTCCAAGATCAGTCTTACTTGCTAAGAGATCCTTTCCTCTAATTACAGCTTCCTTGCATGATCTCATATTTTTGCTGGTTTGTATAGTAAAAGGTCACCTAAGTTTCAGAGATGTGTTGGCCTTGCAAGGAATAAGAGACTGCATGATTTTTGTAGTTCATTACTATGTTGAAAAAGTATGCCATTAATTTACAGTCCTTGAGCTGTAGCGTTAGACATAGTGCTTAGTATTTCAGCACTTTTGTTTATTACCTTTCAGTCTTCCACCATTTTTCTTTAAGGTAACATCTATATCTGTTCTTGCAAACAGATCATTCAAATATTAGGCATGGTACTGGCTATTCTCTCTCCTTTCTCAGAATAAGGCATGCTTTGCAGCAACGAAAAAAATGAGTATTTGCTCAGTTTGACAGTTGTAAAGGATGTTTATCTCCTAGGGCTTTGTTTACTGGCCTGCAGTTTTTAAAAGATTATTTTATGCTGCAAAAGTACCAGTCTACATAACTGCTCTTATTGTACTCCAAGGCAATATTCAAGGCACATATATTGAGCTGTAGAAGAGGAAATAATATGCAATGAGAGTACAGAAAGACCCAACTAACTTTGTGCACGCTTTTTGATTTTTCACACCTCCTTTACCCCAGGGTAATCCTCTGCATCACACACATGCTTCCTCTGCTCTCCACTTACCGAGGCAACCTCTGATGCTGCGGGCACTGTTATTCCAGCAGTGGGAGAGCAGAGAACAGCTGGTGATCAGTTTGATATCTTTTTTTTTCAGAATGTATTTTCAGTCACAACCATTCCTTGAAAAGCAAAGAGGGTATTTTCTTTTTCCTCTTAACGAACCTTCTTCTCTTAATGAAAAAACATTATACTGAATGTGCCAGATTAATTGGGAAGCATGCTGTTAGGCAGACCAACACAAAAAGCATGGCTGTTGGCATCTGCTACAGCAACAACCAAAACATAATGATGCTGAAAAAGGACTTTCCAAAAGACAGAACTCAATGCCATGAAACTCCCATAGTGATGGAGCAGTACTCTATGAGGAAGATAAAATTTAGGTGTTCATGCACTCTAGATATACTTTCTTCAGAGTGTCTTATGAAAAACAGGGAATATCATACCGAAGACTATGACTTCTGAGACTTGTGGACTTTTAGAATCTGAAATGCACACAAATATATGGGGTTTGCACCAAACATTCAGCACTTCTATGAAATAGACGATGAAGCCTAATCTGTTTTTCATTAATGTACAATATCAGAATAAAGTATTTTACAGAAATGTATAAATTCCTTTGTATGACTGCAGAGACACTAGTAAAGCACTGCTAATAAAAATAACAGCTTCCCACCCCTTCAAAGCAAAGGTTAACAAGCTTTCTGTGGAAGGCAGAAAGTCTTCAAGGACACGCTCGTGTCTCCTTGAAGTACCCCCTGCCTTATTCCCTAGTTTAGCTGATAACCTCCACTTTCAGCTTGAAGGACATTAAACAGATGAATCTACACCTAGGACTAAGGACATTTCTTGTCAGTCTAAAACAAAGAAAAAGAGCAAAATCTTTCAAAGCCTTGAATGAAGAGCCAGCTCCCTGCTCTCTAGCGCACTAGAGCATCTCTTCCAGACCGCGCTCACCTCTCTCACTGACGAGCAAAACAGCAAGTATAAGTTGCTGCTGCTGTTCCCTAACCCTGAAGCTGCAAGGCTGTCCCTGCTAGGCTAGGGCAGCGCTACCTCTCTGGCTGGCTCTTCATGGAGACCCAGAATCCCACGTTGAGCTTGGGCAGCGTTTCAGCAAAGCACCGTGCGAATGTACTCTGCGATGAATGAACTCCATCCAAACTCTGTATTTTAAGCCCACACACTACTACACAAACACCACCAATTGTATGTGGCAGTAACCCATACACAAATGATGAAAGCCAAAGAAGTAATACTTGCCATGTGTATACACTGCTATATTAGGTTTAAAAAAACAAGAAAAGAAGGAAAACTATAGATATATCATTCAGGGATGGATATAGCTACGGAGACATACCCAGATAATAGCCAAATTTGTAAAGGGTGTAAATATCCACCTCAGTTGTCTTTACATACTGAGTGCAACACTACTGTAAAATACTTTTCTTCTAATAAAGTAGCAGAAACTAATATAAGAGCAGAAATGGAAACAGCAGAAAAGGTGACAACGAAGAGGTAGCACATCAGTAAAAATATATTTGAAGGAGGGAAAAAAACAACAGAAGAAAGAAATGGTATGTGCATCACTTCAGCATAACAAAATAGTAGAGCTATGATTTTGTACTGTATTATTTAGGAGATTCAAAAGAGCAGGCTTGAATTGTGTGCTGCTGAGCACAAAGCCTCTCTGTGATGAGAAATGGTTATTGGAAAGGAATATAAATGTGCAAGAGGTTCCCCCCCGCCCTTCCCACCTCTCTCTGTTCTTTTGAACACGGAAACATATTCCCATAGGAGTATGACCTGGTGAATCAGGCCCCCACCTACGCCACTGATTTGTGACCCTGTACTCTTGAAAAATTGCTTGTCTGTTACAGCCCATAAATTAGACTTTTGTGCAATGGATAAATATATTTACCTATATACCAGGAATGTTACAAGACTTGCTAATACTTTAAAAAAGTTTTGATATTCCTAAGAAAACTGAAAGTTTTCCAAATGTCTTATTAAAAAAAAGTCTCTCTACTAATTTAAACAATTATATATATATATATTTTATCTGTACTTTCAGCAAGCATTTTATTCTTCTGGCTTCCTGTCTACTGCAACAGCATCAAGCCCTGAATCTGCACATATGCACAGATGGATAGTTTGACATCTGTGATNAAACAATTATATATATATATATTTTATCTGTACTTTCAGCAAGCATTTTATTCTTCTGGCTTCTTGTCTCCTGGCTTCTTGTCTACTGCAACAGCATCAAGCCCTGAATCTGCACATATGCACAGATGGATAGTTTGACATCTGTGATCCATCCCACTGGAACTCAGTGGAGTTACTTGGGAGAGCAATTAGGGTGTGCATGTTTGTGAAACCAAACCCCAGATTTTATTGTGTAGTCTTACCTCAGAGGGGCCACTAACACTGACTTTGGAGGACTGAAAAATGAGGTTTGGGCTTCATCTGTCATAGCAACAATATACTGCAGATAGGAAATTATAGCCCCAGGGCTGTGGATACAGTGAGTTTTTGCCCAAATCAGTTATTCCACCTAGACAGAGTTGTTGCTCTGACAGGGCATTTCTTGTTTTGCTATCATTTTGTGACATAGTCTGTGCTTTTATGACACTCCAGTAGCCAAAAGAAAGAAACCAAACAGAATTTCCACTGCAGTTCTGTTCACCAAAGATGAGTTCAGGGACAAAGACTTTTTAGTGTCAACCCTTTGCCCTCACCTAAAATAATGTTTTTTTTTTTTATAGCCCCTTTTTTATACCCTGTTTGTTCAGAAATTTCCATATGTCTATGAATATTCCTGCTGGAAGAAAGACTCTTTAAAATCAATCATTTCCCCATAGCTATCAAGAAGGAAATAATGGCCTTGGCTCACCAGTGTCCCACTTCCACAGGACAGGAGAGCCTGGAGATGGCAGAGAAATTGGCCCAGACAGGGCTTCACTGCTGGAGCTGCTTTTGATCTTGCCTGGGTGAGGGTCTGCAGGTGGCCAGTGCTCCCTCTCAAATATTGGGCTCTTTAAGAAAGATCTTTTCCCGAACATGCCTACTGAAGATCTTAAAGCAATATTCTAATGCAGTTATATCATAGAGTAATACAAGTGAAAAAATAAATCAAAGCTTACCCTGAAACTACCCTTGGTAGTGGAATCTTCTGGAGACCAAAGGCAGGCAAGAATGTCACATCAGGGATTGTTTGCAAGTGCGAGCCATGATACAGAATATAAATCCGTGAGAAGGGTTTCAGAAGACGTGTAAATAAAACCTTTGCTATTTTAAATCTGGCCAGTTGATGATCTTGTTTAACTTAATTCTTGTTTAGAAAAGTAAAACCAACTAAATACTGTTCTTTCCTATCCCATGTTTCTGGATTTGACAAAAGGAACGTGAAAGAGTTCCTTCTTCCACTACTACTCTCTTCCATCTGAGCCTTGGCTACTTCAAACACTGTCACATAAAGATGTTAATGTTTTTTCATTGTCATCTCTTTTTCTTTTTTGGCTGTAGTCAAAAACACAGATGAAGACATTAAATACACAGATTCTGCCTGCATAAGTGCAGGTGCGCATATACACGACCCCCCACCCCAGACCCCAAATCCTTCACTTGCCTTCCTAGCATTCGTCTTTAAGGTGGGGCAGAAGAATTCATGGCCATCCCACTGCATCTCCTTTATTATTTTTTTTGTCTGTTTGCTTGTTTTCAATATATACATGTGTATATGTGTCTGTGTATACACACATATGTGTGTATATACATACATACATATATATATATAGGATGCCGGAAACTATTGAGAAAACAGCATCATGCTTTCTCTTCCTGTCTTCACAAAGTCATTCCAGTTCCTTATTAAACACTATTACTTTAAATACCTAGATTTGCTGACCAGCAGGACCAGCTGACCCTCCATATTCCACCCTACACAAACACTCTGGAGGAAGAATACAAAGAGTTCTAGTTTCAGAGAAACTTCATGACTTTTCAGTCTTCCACCCCTTATGCAAGTAACCTGAATTTAAACACAAATACAACATGAGGATCTCTACTTACAATGACAAGCAGCGAGTAGCAACCTCCAATGTTATCTGAGTGCAGAGATCAGCACAAAGATTTAGATCCAGGTAATTTTGCTCAAACACTGAGATTGATTTCGGGCACTTCGACACGTATTTAGTAAAAGCAGGGAGAAAAGGGAATCTTGTCTCAAATTTTAAACACACAGAACCATGAATCGAGACTATCTCAAGAAACTTAAAAGCTAAAGTATCTGATCTGAAAGTTCCTACTGAGATTGTCATTCCTCAGAGCAGAATCTTCTGGTATGAGGGCAGATCAATGTTTCCTTCTAATTTTATACTCCTGTTCAGATCTGGGATTCTAAGCTAGTGCTGCTTAATTAAAAGTGTTATGAACTTGGGATGCTAAAAGAGAACCAGGTTATTCCTGTGCAACAGTGAAACCCAATATTAAACAAAGTATAGAAAACAATTTTTTTCTCCCACTGCATGTTTGTTCATACAATGTCTTTGGAAAACCCCTGAAGATGCACAGATTAATTAATACTAGATGACTACATTTGGACAAGAAATTGAATTGGAAATCACATTCTCAGCTACATTAACTCAAATTTTATGTCACCAAGAATATTACCAGGGCAGGAGTCACGCAACAGCATTTCCAGGCGTAATATCATAAAATGCCAACCGGCAACCGCTGGCATTGCGGGACAGGTAAGAGTGGGTGGAAGGCAAAAACTTCAGCTTGTAGCTCACCCAGCTGAGCAGGTTCATGTTGGAGATCTAGCCTGCCTTGTCTATAAAAGGTTTTGAGAATGGTACAAAGATACCATGCTAGTTAGCTAGTATAGGCAATGACACAGCCTTAGAAAGCTCCAAATCTATGGAAATGTCCTTATATAAACAACTAGTTCATATTCGGTTGTTTGAAGCCTGTATTCACTTCACTCAGAAACATCTCTCTCTCTCTGCATATAATAACAGCCTGTAAATTCTCCTCTAGCTACCAAGAGGCAAAACACGGAATGGCCTGATAAAGCACAGGGAGATAAGTGTGCCTGCCTTGCAGGGTGAGCCCATGGAAACACATCAGGATGTCTGCAGAAAAACATTGTGCGAAGCAAACAAACTGCACGTCTTTCTAACTGAGACCCCAGAAGTCAAGGAAGCTGCAGCTGAATAAAGACAGCAGCTGGGCTCCTTATTGCAGCTCATGTAAGACAATTAGAAGAAATCACTTTCTATACTCACATGTGAGATTCAGGCTTGACTCTGACCTATAATTTCAAAGACGCTCCATTCTAATGACTTGAATTCCACTGCTAATAAGAGCAGTCTAATCAAACTACAGGCAAAGAGTGTGAAGTAATTTACAGGTTTTGTCTGGAAAGGTCAAGGTCTTAAACAACGAAAAGTGCTTTTGATATCAGAGTGCTTGCCCTGCACAGTGTAAAACTAATTGACCATGATGACAAATAATGAATGTCTTCTGTGCCCAAAGTATTTTGTTTACCTCCACGCACAAATTAATTACCAATCAACTGCTATCAAAAGTAACAGCACATGGCTGGCAGAGGTCCCAAAATACCAGGCAAAGAAAATGATCTTAGTGCTTTCCACTGAAGCCGAGGAAGCCAGAACAATTTAAATTAGCTTCTGTGAACTTAACCCAATTATCTTTTAGCTCCTGTACAAGGACACTCAAGCAAGTTAAGTAAAATTAACTAAAAAGCTATAAAACTAGAAGAGATTCCTTGCTACTAAACTTGGGTTTCTTTCAGTCCTCAGATGGGTGCAGAAGAGAGGTTTACTTGTTTTTCTTCCTTATGCTAGATAATTCAGTTTGGCTTTGCAGAGCCCCCCTCACACAGACAAACTGCAGGCGTTTCGGGCAGTTATCCTGTTCACAGCAGTATATTCACTTTAGAACCCTTTTCCCTACAACTGTTGTCACTGCTCCTCTCACATTCCTCATCCATTCTCTTTTATCTCTCTCACCGAGTTTTCCATGTACCTAATATTTTCAGTGACACATCAACTGCATTAGAACCCTCCAGGATGTCTATGAGAAACTCTTGAGCGGCACAACAGACCTCCTTCTGCAGGCTTAGCAGATGACACTTTCCAAATGGACTCTTCCCAAGGAATTCAATCTGGCACTTTAAAAACGTCTTCCGTTGGAGATCACTTCTGTATCACATGCTAGAAAAACTGCTGGAAGGGTAAATATTTCAGAAGTTTTTTTTTGTTGTTGTTGTTTTTTTTTGTTTTTTTTTTTTAAAGCAGCCCGGTCTGGATTTTGAGAGCGATGTAAGCTGTATTCTCCAGCACTTCAGTGCTGATATGGCTTTGCTAAGGGCTAGATACAGGAAGAGATTAACTGATTAAATGACATTCCTAAGATGTTATTTATAAATTTTAGTGAGGGGTTGAAAGTATGTTGTATAGGTAAATGGATAATGGGGGAACTGTTCTGGTTTCACTTCTGTTAAGAGAACAGCAGCTTGTCCTCTGTCCTGTTAGATCAGAGCACAAGAGACACAAATACACATCTTCCTGTATCCACCTCTGTACAAACATCTGGAGTTTTCTGTATAAGGAGTAAGATGGCAAGTCGACCAAGCTGAACAACCGCAGCAGAAGCACATAAGCACCCGAGAAGCTTAACATCTTTCAGACTTGAGAACAACACTCTTCAAAATTTTACCCTGGATTTCTGTGTTCCACTCTACCAGCTAATAATGTTCACAACCACATTTGGGTATCAATAGGATTCTTGGCCTGCTTTGGAGATGAGAGATGAACTTAATACAATTCAATGTTAGAAAAGAGAAGGCAACAAAACTCAAGAGTTATAGCGTTTTAATACCATGCAGTGAAAATTGATGAGTTGTACAAAGTCACAGTAAGGGGAGTAAATTAAGCTAGGAAATGATCTACACCACTGAAGAGTTTAGTGTGGCATACCATTCAGGGCAAAGAAAAATTAACTGCTGCATAACACTAGTGAATTCATGACTCCTCCAGTCTGCTTTGTGATTCATATTCTTATCAGAGAAATAGAAGATTTAGTTCTGTACTGCTTTCTAATGTTTCCTAAGCTTAACTTCTCCATTTTAACCACATTTTAGATTAAGATCTACTTATTTCTGATCTTATAGGCTTTCTCTCTTGATGCAGCTCTGCACTAAATCTTGGTATTTACCATCTCACATCTCATGAATAATTTTATTGTTTAATGCTTCTAGCTTATAAAAATGGAACAAGATTTGAATGAAGAGGTACCCAAGATGAAGACATTCTATTAGAGGTGGGAAAATAAAATGCAACACCTACATATGATTTAATTTTCCAGAGGCTTTAAGAAAAAAACATTGATAACAAGCTTGTTCAATGGGCAAATCATGATTCTTTATGAATAGAAAAACTGAAGAATACATCTGGAGTGTCTAACAGAGAGTCTTTGTTTCAGAACAAAGAGCTCATCAGTTCCAAGAATCCATTCAAGGTTATGCAGATAGTCTATGACATGTGTGAATATGCCATAGAGCTCTTTGTATGCTTAGGACAGTATCTGAATTAACATAAAAATCAGAATCTATTTAATTAACACATCTCCACTCAGATTTCTGGTTCTGTTTTTTTTTTCTTGTGGAGTATTTGTCCCTTCCCCTCAAGAAGACAAAACAAGAACAGAAGAGCCCCTCACCACTTAGGTTCAAGTTCAGTATTTTTCTCCCCAGGCTGGTAGCTCCAAGTTAGAATTACTTATCCTTCCATGGACTGGAGAGATCCCAAGGTAGTGTTTCAAAAGCATTCTATCTTATAGATACTGGAATACTCTTCTGTGCACTACTGTGTGACCAAAACACTGTATGACTTAAGCCATTCAAACGAATAATCAAGATAGCAAAGAATAAAGGCACAACTTTGACTGGAAAGCAGCAGAAAAATGCACTGTCCTAGGGACACCTCTGTGGAGGGGCAGAACATAAAGGAAGATGAGCTCCTCCAAGCAGTTTGTGACATGAATTTATGCCTTTTTCATGTGGCACCAGCTCAGTTTCTCTGTGTGTGGGACTAGATGGCCATTGGTAAAGTTATAACTTGTAGAAACATCGGTAGAGTAAGAGAGGTTTGCTGCAGCTGATCCCAGGGAAGGGCATCAAGCTGGGATAAGACATGAATTTACTGTTTAGCTACATAACTAACCAGAATACAGGCACCCAGACTTGAAAGTTTCAGGGGTCTTCCTTTTATTAGTCTATCCTGTCCCTGCTCTTTGTCAATAATAGTGTTGCTGTTACCACTCACATCACTTATAGTTTATTTCTTAAGAAAGCACATCTAACTCATTTAATTCATAACACAGAATTTGCTATTTCAAGGCAGCTACCATTTCAGTGTTCAGACATCTACTAAGCCTTGACTTGATAGTCTAAAATAAATATCCTTGAGCAATTGAGCAAAAAATACCTACCTACGCAGCGGGCAAGAAAAAATCAGTGTTTATAGTTTGCAGACTCTTGGGATAAAGCATTCTAAATAACATACTTTTAAACTGCTATATAAGTGACTAACCAGTTAGTGAAGCTGGAGAATGGTTTTTAAAATATAAAGCTCCATGGGATCAAGCTTTATTTATTCTACCTGCAGTTTTCTCTCTTTCAGTTATCTCAGTCATCTCTCTCTTAGATGCCCAAAGTGTAGACCATCTCCACCAGCAGTATTTTAAATCACCCTAGTTTTTCCTTTCAGACATGCTAATAAGTTAAACAAATTTTCATAAAAAGACTGATAAAGTTTTTTTTTTTTAATTCACTGAGTCACAAATCTAAGTTTGTAAAGCTTTACTTGGAGGAGTCTCCATACTCTAGGGAAGCTTCTTGCAACATCCCTACTCTACCTGGAATCAACCTTGTACCAGCTGCTCAACAGATCCATTTAATCTGAAGAGACTAAATGAATTCTTAGTAAATAACCAGAAGGGTGGATTACAAAGTCTTACACTGAATTTTAAGAAAAGCTTTTAAGTGTTCAAGGACTAAACAGTTGCCACTTGCTTACAAGGTCACTTATTTCCCTGCTCTCTGACTTTGTGAGGTAATGAATAGTTAAAATTGACTCAATGAGTCTAAGCTCCCATCTGAATTTTCTCCCTTTGGCCTGAATCTTCTCCCCACTGAATCTTCTTCAGAATGCTGATCAAAGCCATCTTTCTTTATTTCTCAGGGACTTTTCAGTAACTACAAGAAATACTGAAAATACTTCTGTCCAACTCTTCTTCCAGGTCATTTTAATAAAACAAAGCACCTAATTGCCACAGTCTCCTTCTCAAAACCTCCAGAGCGTGCCAGTCACAGGGTCTTCTCGAGCCTGCAGGTACCAACAGACACGCAGAAGTACAGCATTCCTTCCCAAGATGGTGGCCTGCATCCCGAGGCATAGATGTGGTAGGAAGAACAGGAATGAACCCCTGTCGTTTCTGATCCCTCTCTGTTACAACAGGGCAAGCACAACCAGGAATCGCTCAAAGTGCAACCGCCAGGCCCTTCCACTCTGACACAAGTGCTAAAGCAGGTGCCAATCCAACTAGATGAAGAAATCCCAGCTCATGTACCATGCGACAAAGCTCCCACTAACTGCTCAGTGTAAGCTCTCGCCATCAGCAAGCCAGGTACCAAGAAGATCCTGGCGGTATCTGTCATTGGCCCTTCAGGCCACATACCTTAATATTAATCTTAAAAATTCCTGGCAAAAAACAGCGATAACAGTTGATTGGTCTGCACAGACAATACTTTTGCCTTTGTCCTGACTTTTCTCCGTAAGTCACCCAGCTTGTTGTCAGGTATGATTCCACTCACCTAAGAAACAGCCGTGGTGAGACAGGAAGACACAGAAGGAGAGAAGCTCTCACTCCAAACACACCCCCAGGAATTCTTGAAGTCTATCAGGCTCTTGCTCTCTCCCAAAGCTTTCATCTATGTATTATTCAACATCTAAAGCTATCAAGGCCACACAGAGGAGATGAAGAGCCTACCGAGAGGAACCATCTTCCCAAAGGTAAATAGACCACAGCATCCAGCACTCTCTAAAAACTATTTCCTAAATGAAAGAAACGTCATGCAGGAGATGTGCTTATAGCAGGAATAAGCCCGTGCTTGTGTCCTATGCAGATCATTAGATACTGTGTCCATCTAGGCCCAAGCAGTTACACTGGTTTTACAGGCCTTGCAATTCCTTTTTTTTCCATTTTTTTTTGTAGACACACAGAGTTTATTCTCCGTTGCCAACGGAGCATTTGCAATAGCAGTTGGAGCGGTGAAATTTATGTTCATCAGCTGAATCAACCCATGGACCTTCAGCCTGCAGCTGGGCCTACAGGAAGGCACCTTTTCCTAGCACCTCTTTTGTCCTTGAATAAAAATCTAAGGCTTATCCATCACATAACTTGTCAGCTAATGTATTGAGTTTTATTCTCATTAGTAGCTGCTATGTTGGAAGTAACATTACAGAATTTTTAGGGACAAATTCTTTAACAATGATGAAATCAATCCCAGGATTATCTATCTTTTAAAGAACCAGAGGTTGGTGTAAATTAGAAGAGAATCAACTGAAGAGATTATAACAGTAATATTTATATTACACTGAAAAAAAAAATCATTTCCTGTTTACAGGCACACTAAAGTCCTAGCCTGAAGTTTCAGGGAATACACAGTTATGCTGAGAAACCAGCTAATAAGAAACCTCAAAACACCCTTGAAAAGTTAGTAAGTATCTAGTGCAGACAAATTCCACTTATTCCACAGGTGCTTTCTGGTGATATAAAACTATTTCTTTTCAGAAATTATTGTAAAATTATTTTCCTTAATCCTTCGAAGGCAAAACTTAACTGTGAAATCTAAAGAAAAAAAATCAAAGCAAAATTAAACGAAATGAGCAGTATATGCCTGAAGCATTAGTTACTCAGATTTAGACGACCTAAATCACAAATAGATTATTTTTCCCTCCAGTTGTGAGATGGGTTTTTATTTTCACTGACCTTCTACAGTTAATTCAGACATTATTCTGAAGTTTTCACCAGTCTACTATTTTATTTAGTGAGCACAATTCTCAAAGGGAACTTCTCCACTAGTAAAACTGTAGCATAGTGTAGCCCTGATGTACCATAGTACATATCAGGCTAGTGACACATTTTTCAAGCCAGTCACATAGCATTACTCCTTGTACCCTCCTTCTGAACTTGTTTCTCCAATTGTAATAAAAGGGTTTATGCAAGACTGCTGCTTTCATTTTGCTTTAGGTCTTAATCCTGTTAAATACCTACCAGTGTTATGTAATCCATGTTATGCAAAGTGATATATCTTGCCTTAAAAAATATAGTAAAACAATCACTTGGACTGTTATGTAGTTAACATTGTGTGAATTCTACTACTAACCTGCATTATTGGCATGGAAAACAGCTGCCATGCAACATTCTTCAGTTTACTTTACTGAAGACAAAGAGAGGCTTTTAGACAGATAAAATTCTTTTTGAGTAACAGTGCCGTATTGTTCATTCTCACCAAATGCAGTCATCCAGCTCCTTTGATACAGGAGAATCACACTCTGAATCCTTATTTTTTTTAAGTCTTCATCATTTCAAATGAAAACAAAAAAATACTTTCCCGACAAATAAATATAAGCCTTTGGCAAGTTCCTGCGATACAAACAGAAACGCTCATCAAGTTGTTTGGGGCAGACAAGTTGTGCTACATGTTTCAATAACGCTAAAGCAAGCTGTAAAGAAAACTCAGGCTTTATGCTTCAAATTACTGTCACAGTACCAAGGAGACTTGTTTAAAGTTTAGTCTATACTTTGCATTATAAAATACCATATCTTTTCTTAACAGAGATCTTAAAATGAACATAACAGTAATGGAAAGACGCTTCAAGCTGTAATTTAATGAATGTCAGAGGAAGTGCTGTGCTTTTCAAACAGCTGGTACAAGTCTCCTGAGTGAATCCCTACAAAATTGATTCTTGGCTTGCCAAACAGCAGTTTATTTTAAAAGACAACAACAAAGCTGCTGCTTGCCACCATTCCTTCTGCCTACTTACAGTTCAGTGGAGTTCTTGGGAATGTCCCGAGGAATCTGGATCACCTTGCTCTCCTGACAAATGAATATCCTGCCCAAGCACTGACACGTGTGATGCTGACAAGCAGAGCAGCCAGCCAGGAAAACCAGCAAAAAAGCAAAAATGAAAGACATGTCTGTCTCTACATCTGTTCCCTCCTCCTCCTTCTAGGAGAAAGGATTGCAGAGCCTTCCCTGTGCAACTAAGAGTGACTCCCTTAATTAAAGATCCGCCTTAAAAGCTGAGATGAATCATGTGATTCCTTGGGGATGACTTTTGTGCAAGTTTCCGTTCACGGCCTGATGATCCTTTAGGGTCTTAGAGTAGGGATGAAGAGAAGTAATGTTGATTTTCTAAGTCAAACTTATTTTATGTTTTAAGTTGTGAACTTATGGCCTAGCTGAACTACCTAAAGGGCTGTTGACACCTCTACATATCTACACTGAAAAAGGGTCTTTCTTTTCAACTATGCTATTTTGCATGTGTTGCTTAGTGAGGCCAACAAACAAAAAAGCATTTTCATTTTCTACAGCCTAGGCTCTTTTCTTCTAGTAAAGGCACTATTTATGTTTCCCATTCTAGGGTCTTAGAGTCCATGGTGGTAGGTTGCTCCTAGGCAAAAGAAATGTGTTATTTTTGTATTTTATAGGCTATACAACTTATTTTATAGGTTAAAAGCTATACAGTCCTACAGCCAAAGCTAAATAACACACCTTTATTTTCAACTGTGATTGATCTTCATGCACTGGCTGACTCCTTTCTTCCACAGCATCCTTGAAGAAAGCCAAGCAGAAAAAAGTGTCCTTATCCAAATGACAAGTCCTTTTGGGAATTGTAAGCTTCATTCATCATGGTGAAAAAAACACAGAAGGGTTGAAGAAGTGACACACAGGTAGAGAAATCAAAAAGCATAAGCAAAAACCTAACAAGAGCGCCTCCTTTTTCTCTGAAATTTGCTGCTCAAAAGATTCCACCGTTCTCACATTTAAAATAAGCCCCAAAATGTAGATGATTCTAAAAGAGAGACAATCATGATTTTTAAAACTAATTTACCCCCTTCTTTAATTACTCCAATAGTTACCCTAATTCTACAAATTACCACCAAATCAAATTCAGGACGAGGAAAATGGCATTTTCACAGAAAAGGGTAAGAAATCCTGACCAATGATTTCTCTTTAACAATGGTAGATTTGTAATGAATTGTAAGAGGATTAATAAATGTAAAGTTCTATATGTAAAATACAATCTATTTTGCTAAGGGCTCTGAATACATGTCAAGCGAATGAGACAGAAATGCCAGAATGGCTGCCAGAAAAGAAAAAAAAATCTAAAATATCAATGACTGTCATTCTTTTCCTAAAAGTATTAAAGATCTTAAACCTACAAGCACTATCAAAATGAGTACAATAATTACTTTCATTCATGAGGTGAATGAAAACTGCAGAAGTCAGTCCTATCATGAAATAAATTTCCACTTAATTTTGGTGTAAAAATATCCTGTAACCTCTTAGAGGATGGACTAACAAGACTTTAGTATTTAAACAAATGCAAGGAAGACAACTCATAGAAGTTCTTGTTCTTGTCCTTTTAATAGCAGGACCCTAGTTTCTCCAGCAGTAGACTTAAAGCAGTCTGAAAAAATGTGAAGCTTGAGAATACAGAGGTCAACGGAACATTTCGTTAGCAAAGAATGTAAAGCATTTTTCTTCATTCTGAAATATATTAATATAAATGGTCATGTTATGCTGATGAAATGGATAGTCATATTTATTATCAAGTTAAAAAAAGACTATGTTTCATGAACGTCAAAATAAATTGCACCAATATGAAAATTAACTTTGAACTTCAAGTTTCATATATCAAACTATATAATTTGTTTCAGATGAGAGCAATAATTCTTCTATAGGTGAAAAGTCAAGAGATTAAAAATATAACTAGAGGTATAAGAAATCTTTCCAATTATTAACGACTTTCAAAGCTGTATCAAGTGTACTTTCTTTAACATGATTCTTACAACATAGACATTTCAAAACATTAGGTCAGACTCATCTGCAAATCATGAGATTTATGAAGAAAATGGGAAGAAGATGGTTTCTCCTGGTTTTGGAAGGTATTTTTATCAGGACAATACATATTGCTCCACAGTCATTTGCAGTAAGTTGAGAGTGAGCTGCTGATTGTAAGTAATAAAAAATAAAAGGTATATACTTGGAATTGTAAAGGTATAAGACTCTGAGGGGAAAAAAATCTAGTTATTATTAAATTTAATAAAATCAGGAAGGCAAGCAAAATGGAACTGACATCAGTATTACAAGAAGCTGTTAAAAGATTACTAATTCAGAACCCCACTAAATTTACCTGAGGACAAATGGAGATTTTGAAGTATTTCAAAGTCATTATATATATATATATATATATAAATAATTTCTGGTCTTGAAGACTAGACTGTGATGTTCTTTTTTTTTTGAATTGGTAATGTCTCACCTAATTTCAGGTCATTACTGTCAAATGATACACAGCTGCATCATAACAGTCCCCTGAATCAGTTCGTGAGCTGAAGACTCTCTCTTGAGTGTCAGTTATGATAAGAGTTCAGGAGCACACGCCTATCTCCTCTCAGGACAAAAATCCATGGAAAGAAGGGAAAAAAAAAATCCCAGTCACTTGGCAATGAGGCAAAGTTCACACTTCCCTGCTTCAACTACCACCATGCCCAAATAACCAAGGGGCTCGTGGCAGGGGTCCATGAGAGCTTGAGTGAGTCCGAAAGACACCCCAGGCCTTTGTGCCACTCGAGTAACAGGGTGGATTCTTAACTCTCCCCCCACGCTGGGTTACAGCAACAAGGTGGACAAATCTCTAACCCCAAATAATCACCCTGCCACCTTTCTTGTGGAGATGGCTGGTGGTGATACACTGTCACTAATATACATGCTGGGAAAAGTAAGAACTCAGAGATAGTGATGTTTTCAGATTTTTTAAGAGCCTTATTTTTGCTTCCCTTTGTAGAAGATGCATACCACAGCTGCCAAATTGGTTTTCACAATATATACTGTTTTCCCAAACAAGAAAACAGAAATTTCCCTGAACTGAAGCACTGTTGCAGCAGACATGCAATTTAGTGAATTATGATGGATAATCTACAATATCATTGTTGAGTGAATGCAATTAGATGTTTTCCGGGGTAGCTGGTTAATTCAAGGTTATGTGGTCACAGAGGGCTCCTTTTCAAGACAACAGTAAACAACTCGAGTTAATAGGACTGGCCACTAAAATTAGCATTGGCCTCTAAAATTAGCCCTGGCCTAATTTTGCAAGCCCTGAGCCAAAAGAACTGGGGCCTTTTCCAGATCCCATCCTTGGACAAAGAAGAGCCACCTGCCTGGGCCCTGCTGCCATCTGGTTGCTGAGGCTACGAGAGGAAACAAAATGAATCACTACAGCTCTCTAAACCTCCTCCAAATACACCGAACCAACTCGTACTCCTTCTGAAGCAGTGTACACACTGTCATCCCTGCTTCCACAGCTCTGATATTTAGCCCTAGATCCTACTATTGTTTTCAAGGTTATCAGGTATTGGAGTATATAAACTTACAAACCAGCCTTTACCACTTGTGTTTCTCTGCTTTGTAACGAAATATTACTGATAATAAATAAATATGCTAACCACAAATGTTCTATAAAATGTGTAGATGAGCATGGACAGACAAGAGAGACCCAAATCCAAAAGAAGTTCTGCATTGAGGAGAGGAAAGCTCTGCCTAGCACATAGGCACTGCCCATGGGCTCAGAGGCATCAATTATACCTATTGCTCTGACTCAGGCTGAGCTCTGTATGACCAGAAAAAAGGTTTTCCAACCTGAAAATTCTGCAGTGGGACAAGACAAATTAACAAGAGTTTGTTTGACCCTTTATTGATTTATCTTCTGTGAATGTGCATGTGCTTTAAAATAGCAGATCACTGAAGCCAGCAGAATGTTTACCGTATTAAAATGAAATGCTTTATGTTTTTTTACAGAAGTAACATTTTCAGCAATATTTTCCACCTCCCCTCCGCCATGAATGGATATTATTTTTAAGCACATTTGAATGGACAGGCTTTATCTATGTCCTCAAGTATTCAGAACACAGAACATTGAAGCAGCCTCGTAAAAGCACTGGTTTATTATTGTATCCGTTCTTTTGGCCAGCTGCTTGCATGCAGCCTCCACACAGACTGAAATTGAGGCAGCAAATTAGCCACCAGAGGGAGTTCCTTCATTCAAGAACAGGAAAAACACTATTACAAGGAAAGAAATACAATGGTATGGAATTGAACACATACGTTTCCCATGACTGTCTTTTTTATTTTAAACTTGGACTTGAAGCTGTAATTAACTCCCTAATAAATAGCAGCTTTGCAGATGACCGAGCAGTGCAATATATAACGTTATATTTAAGGTAGCAATATCTAAACACACTGTTGTCTTCTGTTTCCCTTCTATTTTTTCCCCTTAAATCCTAATTATTGTGTGACGCAAATGGCGACGCATATCTGTTTAACTAGAGAAAGGCACTGTGCAACATGGAAGCGCCTCACTCCCTCCTAACATTTTTGCTGACACTTCTCAGCAGTGAGAGTTTGCTTGAGTTATCAGCTGAGAAGAGGAATCACAACTGCATTTATTGTGCTTTGCCCTGCAGTTTGAGGGCTTTGAAAAGAGCTGAAAAGCTTCTACCCAGCCTTTATCTACATGATATTTTACAAGTGGTTTGGAGATATAAGCACCTCATGTATATTAGGATTGCAGAAAACAAATGCAAGAGAACACAAAAGGCAGAGAAAAGACTTTACTTCTCCATCTAGTACTGCTTCTTAGTTTGTTGATACCCAGTTAATATTAAAGACACTTGCTAGGTTTCTATTACAATCTATAGAAGCATGTTTCTGGAAGCAGTTCATGCTTCTTTGCATAGAGGGTTTGACTACATCAGAATAATGCACAATAAATCTGGAAACCTAACTAGAATCTCACTTTACATCATATATCCTGCCCTTGACATCTTCTCCAGCCTGCAAAGTCTACCTAAATGCCAGAGATGTGAGGCTGAAAGAAGATTTGCGTAACTTCAGCATAGCATAGACCTGCCTGTGGACACTAATAAGCATATATTCTTAAGGTTTGCACAAGGAAAGTATCAGAACACTTGGGTACCTAAATCCTAGAGAGAGAGAGAGGAAAAAAACAAAAAAAACCCTCCTCCTGCCCCCCCCCCCCCCCCAAAAAAAAAAAACAACAGGAACTGGGAATCCAACTACCAGTTTCCAAAGACTCTAAACAGGCTCTTCACTTAAGTACATGGTGGGAGAACAAGAGGCTTGATCTGAAACAAGAGAGGTTCAGATTAGCTATAAGGAGACTTTTTTTCTCCCTCTTGACAGGCAAGAAGTGGCACAGATGGTCAAGATTGGTTACACAGGGCCTGTTCTTGGAGGTTTACAGGATCCAGCTGAAAAAAAACACTCAGCAGCCTGGTCTGACCTCACAGCTGAACTCGAATTGAGCAGGAGGTTGAACTACGGACCTCCTGAGATCCCTTCTAAATTGAAATATTCTGTGATTCTACCCACAGCTCAGAAAAGTCATTCAAAGCATATTTAAAATAGAGACTAATAACTTACAGTTTTCTATAAACTTACACCAGGATTTGTTGTGTGTGTGGTTACAATATACTCCTAAGCTATTGGTCTTTGATACACAAATAAACAAAAAATGCTCATCACCATGAAAAAAAGGGCTGGTAATAAATCTTTTTCCCAATTCAAAGGGCTGTTCACTCTTTCCAAGTTCATAAGTCTCCTATATAGGATTCTGTGCAGCTTAGGAGAAAAGTTCTTACTCACTTAAACTGAAGATGTCTTTAATACTTTCAAGTATAATTTATTATGAAATAAAATAAAGAGACCTTACCCTAATGATGTCTCCACAACATGTCATGTATTGAGCATCTTCTATTCTATAGAAGAGCCTGGCAGAGCACACATGAGGATCTTCAAGTACTGGAGTGCAGAGAGCTGTAAGAAAAACATTTACCATTTACCTAATTCCTCCAGTTCTTGAGAAGAGCATCTAAACAGTATTAACAACCTATCTTCTGGACAGAGCAGCTGTTGAAATTCTTTCAAACTGGATGAGCAACAGGCATTAAAATTTATTAAAGAGGCCTCAAGTGGAAAAAAAAATTGCAAAATAACAGATGTCATGTACCTTTCTGCTTCTTATGTCTTTACTTTCAAGGTATCCTGTAATGCATAAAAATGTATCTACTCTTTTTTTGACCCCATACAGCTTAGGAGAAATCTCTGCATGGGAAGAGGGAAAGCTCTGCCCTGATTGATACATGAAAGACACTAAATATCATTCTGGGAAACACATTTCATTATTGCAAAATAACAGATGTCATGTACCTTTCTGCTTCTTATGTCTTTACTTTCAAGGTATCCTGTAATGCATAAAAATGTATCTACTCTTTTTTTGACCCCATACAGCTTAGGAGAAATCTCTGCATGGGAAGAGGGAAAGCTCTGCCCTGATTGATACATGAAAGACACTAAATATCATTCTGGGAAACACATTTCATTCTGCTNAAAAAAAAAAAAAAAAAAAAAAGAGGTAAAAATGACAATGACAAATTAACATTTGCTAAACCCTCTGAGGATGATGCAAATCACTAACTAATCTCTATGCAACATTGAAATCTAAATATTGATTGGATCTCTGGCAGCCATTTTCCTCTTTCACTTTTTACTTCTCTTCCCTTTGGGAGTCCTCAACTACTGTTGAATAGTATTTTATTCCACAAATAGATCCACTGAAAATAACGAGATTAGTTATGGAACAACGTTCTGCCAAACATGACTAAAAATTCAGAATCTGTCCCTTAGCATAAGAAATAAATAAAAATGGTATATAGTATGCACTTTCATGTAAGCAAATGAGAGGCAAAAGGAAAACTAGGCATATCTAAATCCTTAGGAAACTGGAGTTGTAGCAAAATAAAGATGAGTAATTTTCCAGTTACCCCAGCAAGCCGGAATTCCTGCCATAGGATTACGTGTTCTGTAGAGCGTCTTTGGAGTTGTTCTCCCTCCACCAGCCGTTCTGCAGAGCTTGGCAGGGAGGCGGCGCAGGGGGTCCCTGATCCGTGCCCTGCCGGCAGGTGCTCTCCGCTGCAAGGCCTGAGCTCCTGCAGCCGCTGGAACAGCAGAGCGGAGAGCCTGCTGCTGCCCTGAGGGCAAGGAGGGAATCACAGGTAGACCCAGGCTGCCCTGCAAATGATGGAAGAGAAGCCTCTTCACCTCTCGGGTAGTTTTATAGCCCTCACTAGCATGTTCTCAAAGCACGAGCATGTATCAAAGTACCTCACCAATCCTCATAGCTATTTTTGTATTAAAAGCCCAAAGAGGTAGGGAGCTACCCATCTTCAAGTCTGGCTGGTACATTGGAATATCCTGACTTGTGTAGGAATGTAGGGAAAAAAAAACAAAATGCCAACAGATTTTAAAGGAGTCCTCTCAAAAGTGTCCTCTGGCTGCTGTCACCCTTATGACAATGTTGGAGCATGATCCATGGAGGTGTCAGAGGAGAAAATAGTTAAATATCAAAAGATTGTTGAAATCTATTGAACACGGTAAGCTCGAAGCAGGAAAAAACATATTTCAACAATCTATTTCATTTTTCATAGCTCTGCTAGAATTTTTCTTTATCCTTTTGACTCTCACAATGCGGTTTAGCATGGCATAATTCATCACGTCCTGACACACCCCATTGTGTTACACCTGGCTGAAAGGAAAAGTGCCTTTTGGATCAAGCTGACAACAAGTCAGGCACAACAACCTTAACCCAAACTGTCTGCAGAAGGCAAAACTATTTTACCTTTCAATGTCACTTTTTAAGACAGGCAGCAAAGGCAAAAAAGCACAAGCTGCCAATGTAAGCGATTGCGACCACAACTTGGCTATTTATCACAGAGCCAGGTGAAGTTCAGACTGCTTGGAGACCAAAGACGGAGTCTCTCAGAAATATGTACACTGTACTTTGCAAGCCTGTTCTGCATGTGCTCCAAGCTGACCAGGAAACTCACTAGGCATCTTCAGTTCACGCTTTCTGATAACCACCTTGTTCAGATAATTTCTGGTGTGGTCTGGCATGGAGTAAATGGACTTTGCCTCTGCTTGTAAAATCCAGGGATTTACTCCTCTGTGCAAAAAACCTGAAGCACAGCCAATTCCATTCAAATCTGGGGATGAGATAAAGCCATTACATCAATAGTGATACCCAATATTTATATGAGTTGGAATATGAGTATGACAGTAAAAATAAACTAAAAGGTTCCAATAAGATACAGACTCTAAAAGAACCAAAGATCCGCTGGAAACGCAGACATTTCCAGAAGATTATGGAACAAGCGGAAGAGGAAGCCTGGTCAGAGCTCCCTTAACTCAGCGAGGTGGTGCCAAGGCGAGCAGCTCACTGCCGATCAGGGCAGCAACAGTGAGACATCAAAATGGCAACAAGCCTAAGGGAATGGGGATAGGGATGCACTCCTGGGCTCTATACCCAGCTCTATGAAGAGCTTTCCATTACTTGCTCTTAAGGCCTAATTGTATGGCATTATCTGACCAAACACTGTATGGAAGTAGCACGTGATAAGGATTGCCTGGAGGGACCTCGGGTGCCACAGCACACGGGATGAGGAGCTATTCTCACCCTACTTATTGCCCAGGAGCTGATCAAGAGGTAGTTACAGTTGAGCCATGAAGCCACTGGCCACCCTAATACATCTCAATTCAAATTCATTATAGCAATAATTTTACCTAATGCTAGCAGTGACACTGAACAGTGCAGAAAGGATTCAATTTTAAATGACGAAGGAAAAGACAGAAAAGAATCTCTGGGAAAGAAAAAAAAAAACTAAAAATACTGATACCTTTGCCAACCTCACCTCTCCGTCAGTGCAAAGAGTCGATCTCATCTGAGATGACGCATGACCATAGCAGCACCATATACACCTCCCCCAAGGGTATACAGGACAGAGCTGAGCGCTGGTGACTTGAGCAGGGATTGGAAACGACACCTGAGCAACTGCTCCGTCTGGACCACAAGCGTCCCTTCCCTCCCTTACCCAGGACGGGGGCTAAGGTAGCTCCTTGCAAGGCTGAGGGACTCCTGCACCCAGTAGTAGTTGTTATTTTACTGTCTCCTTTATGGATCTGGCACAAAAACGAGGTAGTGTAAGGATCTGTAAAATTACGGTGTGGGAGGAAACAGACACTGAGCTCAAACACACCTCTCAATATCTGGCCAAGCTTCGCTAGCCTCAGTTGGAAGAGCACCACCATAAAATCATCCAGCTTATGGGCAAAAAGCATGCCAACTTCAGCAGAGAAATAGTTCCCATGGCCAAAACTCATACTTCAACATCCTACCATCATATCTAGCTTTCGTCATTGACAGCTGTTGTAGGGAGCTTTTCTCAATATATGTGAGAAGGTGACATTTCTGCCACATCTGAAGGTGACTGTACCAAAGTTAAGCCTTGCATCTGGAAATAGCTCCTCTTGGATGCCTCTTCTTGTCTCCAAATGACTCAGCACAGGGCGATGTGGCATATTTCTGGCACCAAGGAGTAAGTGTTGTTTGTCCCTGCTTAGTCTTCAGATCCCATGAAGAGATTAGAGTGGCAAGTCCATTAAAAAATTACAATAGATAGAAAAACTTTGAATCCACCCAACTCTACACAACGCTTGAAATGACAGAACCCACAGCCCCGTAGTATGGAGTTTTTCAGCTCAGCAAAGTCGTGAAGCCAGCTGCCACCTCAAGCAGAAATGCGACGGTACCATCTCTTGGGACAAGCTCAGGTCTCCTCTGCGAGGAGGTCCAGTGTTCAAATTTGCCTTTATTTGTTTTTAAAAGCTGCTCCTCAGGAAGAGGACAGGAATAAGATCATGGAAGGCACTTAGCTGCATCAGAAAGGTTCTTAGCATCATCAGAAAAGACAAGGGGAAAATGGTCACAAGGCAACATCCATGCACCTTCTAGGGATGAGGAGAGCCCTTTGGAAGTGCACCTATCACTGACTGAGCAGGCTGCTGATAGTGACTGCTCTGTTCTAAGAGAAATTAGAGAAGCAGTGAGGGTAGAAAATATAATTTACACTGGTTAACTTCTATGTATAGTGGGCACACGTCATACCAGAACTTGACACAAAAGTTTTAGATTCAGAAATGAACATTTTACCTGCCACCAGTGGAGCACTCTGGCTAGCAGCTAAGTGGATTTTAGCAATCCAGGCATTTAGATACCACTTCACAGAGAAGCTTTTTAGCAATCCTGCAAAAAGGAATATCCCTTGAATTGGTATTGCATAACATTAGGGATTTATTTTATTAATATAGAGTTGTGCCTTCTCTCTGAGACAAGTATTATATGTGCAATAATGTATTGAGCATTCTCTCATGAGTACAATGTCACCATAGTTGATCTAACTTCCAAAAAGGGTAACTATAAAAATGCAGTAGATTTTTAAAGGCCACCTGGGAAAGTTAAATTCTTACAGATGACACGTAAGACTAAAAGCCATCACACTGAAAGCATAATGCTTTTTTATATAATCTTTTAGAATATGGTAAGAGAAAGCTAGTAGTGCTGTAAGGGCTGTAGAGAGAGGATCAATTGTCTGCAAGGTTATATGTTACCATTATATGTTTTGTATTTTTCTAGATACTTATATATATGTAAATAAAAACATACATTTATGTTATCATATAAAAGATATAATTAGTCATGCCAAGAAGAAAGAGCCAACCACTTAAAAAATCAAAACTATTACCAGAAACTGTAATAAAGGATGGATCTACAGAATACCTGGAAAAATGCCAGACTTATGAGGAACTAATGTACCATCTGCAAAGGGAAATCCTGCTGTAGAAATCCTCTGGAATTGTTTGAAAGGCTGAAGTGTATACATAATGGTGAACTAGTAGACCCAGCTTACTTGGATTTTCAAAAGCTTTCTGCAAAGGTCTCTCATCAGAGGCTTTTAACAGCTGTAGGAGAAGAGGAAATATTCTGCTGAGGACAAATTGAAATTAGCTGAAACACAGGTACTGAACTGACGACCTGGGCAACAAGATGATACAGAAGGATTTGATACCTGTCTATAAAATCAGAGTTAGCAAGGAAATGAAGAAAACTTGTCTTTTCACCATGTCTTTCATTACCAGAGCTAAAGGGTATCCAAAGAAGCCAGAAGGCTTCTAAACCAAATAAGATATTTTTTTAATGCAACCAGTAGTAGTAAAGCAGGGGATTTTGTGGTTAAACACTGTGAGTATAAGAATTTGACACTGATCTAGGAAAGATTGAGTCATCACACGGAAGAGAGTCTTGGAGGTTGCTAAATGGACAGACAGGAGAGTCAGAAAATCCCCAGGGCTGTAAGAGTTTGGCGGCAGAAAGAATACTAGGAGAAGCTACATATATGCTCACCTTGCTCCTCTTCTTTAGGTGTCCACTTATAACCATTCCTGGAGACAGAACACTGAAGGTGTGAACATTATCGCCATTTTTAGGCATGTGGATCCTACACTGTCCAATCCTGATTTAAAGGGATTTTTTATATTAGCTAAGGATTTCTTACTGTGTTAATTGGAATGCTTTATTTACATGAGTCTCATAGCTTTTCCTTCTCACATATTCACTCTCTTGTGTAGAAGCTGTAGCACTGAAATATGCCACTACTGAGAATTCTAGAAATAGGAGAAACTGTCCAGGAGTTAGCTCTCAAGGCAGATGCCTCCAGATTCACAACCTCCAGATTGACATGAGGACAGTGGCTCATTACTAAGAGTGAAGTCACTGCTTGTCAAGTGCATGTCTAATTTATGCACATGAATTTTTTCACGTTTAACAAAACGACAACTCAGGCTTAAACTTCGACACTTGCTTGTGCACTTGTGCACTTGCTTGTTGCTCAGTTTGGGGCTTCCACTGGCAAGGGAAGTCTTCCGCTTTTTAAGGAAAATGCTTCAAAATATTTTCTTTCTTTCTGTTCCCGAGGCAAACTAATCTACTTCTGAACATATATTAGTGGCAAACTTTTGCAAGCATTCAAATCATCAGAGCAAGCTTCATCTTTGAAACACATCATTATATGTATTCCCTGCCTTAAGTCCTCTTACAGAACTATGTTATCATAATACATGGCACACTGTCTAGGTGGCTTGTTTTTCAATTTGTAAACTGCCTCTATTTTAAAGACTTGATACAATATAATATTACTCCATTCAGTGAAAAATCCAGAGAGAATGCAAACAAGATGCTCTTTTTGAAAGGTCTGGTTTGTCCTAAAAGGCTGTGTGTAGTCAAGAAAAGGAGGGATACACTTTAGGAGTTGTGGAATACCATGGAAGAAAAATGCTTAGGGAATAAAATTCAGATATCTCATATCCAGCATTTCTGATATATTTTAACATTATGTTGTTTATCCTGTATTCAGTGGCTCTGCAAACTAATGTACTGATAACAGCCTATACAGCAGCAATGTATGAATTATTGTATTTCCCTACAGAGCTCTGAAATTGCCTCTGAGTCCTGCTATGTACCTAATACTCTGGCTATTTGCTGAGCTGAAACATGGACCAACCACTGTTTTAGACTATAGATTTTGTTCAGTAATGCTTACTGATTTTTTTAGCCTAACTTATACTTAATCCATTGAATCCATGAAGCATTTTATCAAAATCTTTGCATCTGAGGTGTTCCTCATCTTGTGGGTCAATCAATTGCATTAGCAGTAATCTGTCTGGCTACAGTCTCTGGGACCCTTTCTATAAGCACATTAACATATAAAATCCATCTCTTTAAAGGTGCTTCAGCTTCCAGAAGGCTCCCTAGACCTTGGGTATGCTCCAAGAGAGGACACTGCAGGGTAGCGGCAGCAAAGATGCACAGTCCAGGGCTGGATGCCTGCAGCACAACAAGGGCTGCGGCAAGAAATAGGAAGCAACGGGTCTGGCTCCAGACGGAGGGGACAGAGATGCCCCAGAAACCAGAGGGGACTGGGCAGAGGTTTTTTTTAATGTAAATGAAACCAAGCTTGGAAATACAGATCCATTTACAAGGACATATTAGGCAGAAGGAGCACTACATATAAATCTTTATCCCTTCCCTCTCTTTTCTGTCTTATTTACTAAGTTTGGGACCTCTTACTCCTGAGTTTTGCACACTCAACATTTTTGCACCTATCTGATGCCCCTCCAGGGCTGTCTTGGCTGCTGCCTTGGACATCTGGGACTTACAAGCAGCTTATGGAGTCACTCTGAACATGAATCAAAAATTGGCTTCCTGTATGCCAGAGGCAGGGCTTAACTGACTGCCATAAAATAAGGGAATGTGATCAAAAAGTGACCAGATTTGATAAAGAAGCAGAAAGAAAAGGAAGAACAGTGATAAAGAGTTAATGTCCAGGCTTCTAAAAACAAATACATCATCAGGATTAGCAGTTTCTAACAAATTCAGTCCTCCTATTTAGCAGTGGTAATGCTGCTTGCTGCCTGACATTTCAATGCTTACATAATTTATAGTCTATTATTTGATAATGTATTGAAACTGGCTGCTGTCTGTGGCAGCATTAAAGCTATCTGCTAATTCACTGCTTGACCTTCTCCGCATGCACGCAAACGGAATAGGAGTGCGGGACACCGCTGCGGCAGCTCCAGAAATGAGCAGTGTTCGGAGAGCCTCATTTATAGGAAATTTCCCATCAAAAAATGCTCAGATTCTGAGGTGCAACTGGGCACATGCACTGGGAGGTGCCTCTTCACAGGCAGAAGTTCTCTCTGGGCCCCTCTGAGGGGCTGGAGGAGGTGGGAAAGGAGAGAAGTCACAGGCTGACCAAAAGCTTCCCATAGTTTGCTCATTCACGGGGCACACTTGGGACACTGTATGGCACAGAAGCAAAATGCAAGTCTGAGACTCACCACTGCCTGACTGCAGGGAGTCTTTAATCACTACCTTCCCATGGTATCTTTTCCTGGTCATATACTAGCATCCAGAGTGTGTTTGAGAAGCAGGACTCTGCCTATGAGCATTTACAGAAATACTTCAGCCTCTGAATGCTGAACATAAATGGTTTGCACCCAGTTTTCAGAGCAGTTAAAAATTCTAAGTGGACGAGAGCTGCAGATGCTCTCAGTATTACCCAAAGCATCATGAAAAATGCACAGAAATGTCTCTGCTGGACAGCACATTACTTGCGTTCTCTGTCAGGCGGGGGTGAACACTGCTAGAGGAATGTCACAAGCTCTAGGGCTCTCTCTTGCCTGGGCCTCTTCAGTCCTTATGAGCTGCTCTGCAAGCATTTGGGTGACAATCAGCACATGCCACAAAGTCACAATTCTTCAGACAAGACAAATCAATTTCAAGCACCAGCAGAAACTCATGGACTTTAGTTATCACAAGACAAAGAACTTGATCTGCAGATATGGCAAAAACTTACAAATACCTACCCGAATACCTCTGTTGATGCCAATGTCCAAAAGAGAGCACACGAAAGTTCACATTAGGTGACAGCACCGTCCCCCGTCTCTCCGAGGCTTCACCTGACCATCCACACTACGCCCACTGCTGTTCAATTTCCCCAAATCAAAAAGCACCTTCCAATATTTCTTCTCCTTTTTCATTTCAATTTTGTGTCTAATCTAGCAGAAAAATAAGTAGAGCAATGTACACAGAGACAAGGAAAATTTAAATAACTTGTTAGTGCCAAAGTCAATGAAAGGGTTATTTAATCAGAGATGCGTTGTGGTGGCATAAGATGGAATAGGCTATACTGTGGCAGGGCTTTCTTGATGCTCTGTTTTTTTCCCCAAGTGTGCCTTCGTTTTCCCTGCAAGTTTCTTTTATGTTTTAGAGAAGCAGTTGTGAGCCACGCATACATGTTAACTGCAATTTATCAAGGACAAAATGAATAATTTAATTTCTGAAGAAGAGATCATCTATATTGCTCCTGACTCTTTAGCAAAGATTTTTTTCCCCCTGATGTTATAGCCATCCTGTTTCAGCTGCATTTACATGTAGGGGAAGTGCTGCTTTGTTTCTAAGCCAGCAAGTCCCAGCAGAACTCCCCACCCCCCAACACCACCTTTTTTTTGTTTCAACACTTCTGATCTCGAAGTGCATGAATTATTCACAAAGAGTTCCATATATCTTCAAAATATCTCTGTTAAATAAAACAGCATATTTAATCCCCTTCCTTGTTGATTATCCACAGCGAGGAATAATGATTGGAATTGCCAGAGATCGCAGCTCCCTGGCAGCTCTGTACATATGGCTACATCCACCCCCTTGGTTTTTGTCAGACCTGTTTTCAGGTCTGACAGTTTGCACTGTTTTGACACATTTCCTCATTTTTGTAAATTGCCATATTGCATCTATTTCTATGACAGTTTTATCAAAAGTTTTGGAATAGAAACAAAAATGTAAAAGGCTAAACAAGACTTAGGAATTATATAGGGAATGAAAGAAAATTTGCAAACTTTGATTAAAAGTAGGAAACTAACTTAAAGCGAACATCAAGATTTATATATAAGTATAGTCAAATGGTCTACATCAACTCTGTCATTTTGTTAACTCTCTTTTATAGTGCTCTTTTGAAGATACACATAAACATAGCATCTGCAATCGAAAAAGTGCACAGGCAGTACAATCAGCTTCACCATTTAGCCATAAACAAACATCTGAAATCCTGGAAAAAGGATCTGATGTTTATCATGATACTGTGTTTATGTTCCTTCCTTTCTCTTCTGGTTGGCTATGGTTTCTGATAGGTAAGAAGCAAAATAACGCCCAGACCTTTATATCTTATCTTCTTTGTCATACTACGGGGGAAAAATATTTCTCTCCCTTGTAGGATCTGCACAAAAAATGTATTTTGCTCATTTACTAACCTACTTGAGATTAGTAAATTATTTTGTATAGGAAATGTAAATATTCTAACAAATAGTACAGCATAGGTAAAAGCATTAACTGCTTTCTTGAAACTTGTGTACTCAGTGTTCATGATATCCAAGTTCTTCAAAAATATTGAGGATTTTGGATCTCCTAAGTTCTGTTTACATTCTGCAGTATATCCCAACCACACTTCTAAAACACTGCTTTAGATTTTAAGGATTCACCTTCAAAGCTGACACAAGAAAAACAAGGTCAAACAAGCAGTCATAATTTCTTGTACATCCTGTGCATACTGTGTATCTCCTCTGGACTAGCTCAGCCTCAGGTGCTCAGTCAAGCCTCCAACCCCATTCAAAAAGCGGGTTCTCTCTTCAGGCTGGGTAGATTTTACACGACAGTGAAAGGAGCAATATTCAGACTTTGTAACTCTAGGAGCACCTAGATAGGGACAACATTATCTGAACTGCCAGACTAAGAATAGCAACACCTGTTTCAAGCTACATGCAGTAGGTAAGACAGACAGTAATATCAAGGAATCATCTTACAGAGAAGACCTGACACACTGAGAACACACATCGTCAGCTGGGTCACTTCATGTCAACAGATAATCCGGAAACTGAACCCAGATTCCCTAGATCCCAGCCTCAGCCCCTCTGCATCTCAGACTCTTTCTTACCAAAGGTTTTAGACCTCTTCCTACAAAAAGGTATTTTCCTTCAGTCAAACAAGCAGCAGCACTTGGGGACAGCTCCTAGGGTTTATAAGGAAGCAGATTACAGGAAGAGATAGGGAATTTTTTTTTTTTCAGAATAGAAAAATAGCCCAACAGAAAATGATGTGCAGTAGCCATACAACTCCAGAGGTACACTTGGACTGATTTCATATTCATCAGGATGTCTGTCTCTCGGGCATTGACTTAGTCTGATATCCAGGTGCATATTAGTAAAAAGCCTTTCTCAGAAAGAATTAGCATACTTTTCACAACAGTAGAGTCCTAATAGAATATAAATACAAAGCTATCACATCTCTGCCTCAGAGAGTTTGAAGGAAGAACCATGACACCCACCTGTATATCACAGATGAAGTCTATGCAGCATTTGCAATATCTCTTATATAAACCTCTAAATAAAGCCTTAACTTAGATTTACCAGCATGAAAGCTCTCTTGTTTTATGAGCCATCATGTGATATGTGAAATGTTGTGGAGGCAGCCTAGTGAGATGATACACAGCAAGAAAGAGTATGATTAGCACGGAGTGATTCAGACCATTGGCTATGCCGGATTTCTAACAAAGAATCTGGCACCAAAAAAAAAAAAAAATCACAGGAAGGAAAAACAAAGTCTGTACACAGAACGAGAGATACTTGCTAAAAGATAAAGAACAGAAAAGAGATTGAGTCATCTCACTGGGACGAAAAAAGGTGAGATAAACATGGTTGCCAAGAATAATATCTGAAGCACCAGGCATCTGATAGAAGTGTTGAGTGAATATTGTGATCTCAGACAAACTGAGCCAGAAGAGACCTACAATGCATTTGCATAAAATTAAGCAGCAGAAAGCAGATTAACAGCTTAAATTTCAGAACTGGAAACTTTCTAGTTTTACCTGCAGTTTTGTAGCCCTTGAAGACTCTCTATAAAATCATAATATTATTTCTGGAACATATGATCCCCGTCACAAGAGAGTCTGTGGGGAGAGAAGGCTTTCCTTCCAGGGAGGTACTGCCAAATACAACACGGGCCACGAGATCAGACGGTCTGGGCAAAAACAAATACACAGGTCTAAGCTAAAAGCAATGATGAAGATTGAGGGGGAAAGGGGCAAGGAAGATGTAAAATGGGGCCATTTGCTATGCTCAGCACTGCAGCTATTGTAGGAAGCAAGAGGTACACAGAGGAAGCAGACAGCATTGGTTTAGAGGACGCTGTCTGCAATTCCATTTCAGCAGAGGCAAGGACTCATTTCAGTGAGTATTCACAAAGTCAGTCCCCCATCATTCAGCTGCCATACTTGCAGCTATGCTATTAAACGAATGACTGTTTTGATTCCAGCTGGACTGTGGAGCCAGATGCAATATCATTAAAACCACAATGATAAGCAGCAATCTTAGGCTGGGAAAATGTGACTAACTGTAGGTGATGGAAAATAAGTCTTTTGAGACCAGCTGGCAAGTGCATGCTGTTGCTAAAAGCTGTGCAGGATAAAATATGATCATTTTGTTTAGAGTTTGCATTAGTTAATAGAAATGCCATGAAAAGCAAACGGCCTGCTACAAAGGTATCAATAGCTTGCGGATACTGGGCACAGAGGTCAGGTCTGGGTCCAGCAACTGTACATGTGCTCAAAGCAACAGCTTTGAGCATCAATGGGGACTTGAAGACTCTACCCTCTCCAGTTAAATTTTAAAGCCAATGTGGCCTATGACAAGAGAACATGGAATGAACCTTAGCTTAGCTCTTAACAATAGAAATTGTTAAGAAAGGAAAAAGGATGTGAACAAGCCTGACAATTGACATGCAGAGTCCTTACTCAGTTACTGTATGGAGCAAGTAGCTTACCTGCTGTCACTGCAGACTGACAACCCACCAGGATGCAGCATGTGCCAAGAAACTCTACGTCTGTAGCACAACGTACTAACTAGTCATTCTGATCTCAGCAATTCAGGGGACATGAGGAAAGAACTCCCCCAAACTTCCAATGTTGCTGCAGGGAAAGGTGTGAGAACGGTTGGAATCACTTGCTGCAGGAGAATAGCATTACATTACATTGCTATTATTATAGTTGTGGTACCTTTTTGAACAGATTTCTTCATAAACAACCAGTTTAGTTTTACAAGTCTATAGACCATTTGACAACTAATAGTGTGGGAGTGCTCACTGCTGATGCTGCACATCCATCTTGCATGAAGGCAGTATCATTTTGCAGTAGCATTTCAGTGATACTGAAAGCCTTTTATAATGGAAGGAGATGTATCCTTAGTAGAATTTCAGAGACTTTGAAGTTTTATTGTTAGATTTATTGACTGTTCACAATGCAGTTGCCTCTGGCATTTGGTGTTTTTTCAATGCTTTCACTTCCATGTTAACTGCAAAAATTCTTGCTCTTCTTCATTTCCTTTTCAATTATTTTTGGATTTATTTATTAGCTGATTAATAACTACAGGGACTGCATACATTAGAAACAAACTGCAGGCCTTTCATGGAATGATTAAGGGAATTATTAGCTAAACCACAATTATATGCAAGATCCAGTACAGAGTCACAGAAAGAAGATTAGAAAAGCACTTCACTGATTTACTGGCTGCAGAACTTTGAAATGATAAAGATGGTATGTATAACCATAATCTAGTATGTACAAGGATAAATGCAGCCAGTTTGCTGCAGCTTTTTTGTAATATATGAAGCAGGATTTAGCCCATTCTGTTCTCATTACTGAGACAGTACATAAATTTGCAAGCATCTTTCAAGATAGCCAGAAAAACACATTCAATCTGAATAGTCATACAAATGCACAATATATGTGAATACGTATTTGAATTACAATTCATTTAGTTTTACATCACATTTTATATTTGCACACTGAAGATTTGTCTTACAAACTAACCAAATCACAGCCTCCTACACATAATCATTGTACTGGTACAACGAAGCAGGGCTGGGCTGGATGTCAGGCCATCATCACCGCATGATAGGAGAGATTTCAGAGCCCACTCGCAGGTCTGCTTTGCTCTGTGCCGAGTTTGAATACCTCGCTATGGCGTAACATGGAGTTCTCAGCACTACACAGTAACTTGTTCCTAGAAGTTACTGCAGAAATATCTTTAAGATTCAGTTTCCAAGAACTGCTATTTTTCTTCCTCCAATAAGTGAATTTTAGCACAACATAGAACTGAGATACCCACCAAACAACGATGTTCAGGTACCTGGTGAGGTAGGTTGTATGGAAACCTGAGGACTTGACAAGGGCCATGAATATGAAGGATGTCATTGATAAATCCATTTGTTCTTAGTGCTTTTCCTTGAAGCTCAACAAGCCTTATTCACCATCAAATGAAAACAGGTAAAGCTTAATCTGTGTTACCTATTAAAAAATACAGAAATCATAGAATCATAGAATGACTAAGGTTGGAAGGGGCCTCTAGAGTCATCTAGTCCAACCCCCCTGCACACGCAGGGCCACCTAGACCATGGGGCACAGGGCTGCATCCAAGCGGGTCTTGAAGATCTCCAGAGAAGGAGACTCCACAACCTCTCTGGGCAGCCTGTTCCAGGGCTCTGTCACCCTCACTGTCAGGAAATTTTTCCTTAAGTTCCTGTGGAACTTTTGATGCTTCAGTTTGTGGCTGTTTCCTCTAGTTCTGTCGGTGGCCACCACTGAAAAGAGGCTAGCACCATCCTCCTCACTGCCTCCCTTGAGGTACTTGTACACACTGATCAGGTCCCCTCTCAGCCTTCTCTTCTCCAGGCTGAACAGGCCCTGCTCCCTCAGCCTCTCCTCACAGGGCAGATGTTCCAGGCCCCTGATCATCCTCGTGGCCCTGCGCTGGACTCTCTCCAGCAGCTCCACATCCCTCTTGTACTGGGGGGCCCAGAACTGGACACAGTGCTCCAGATGTGGCCTCACCAGGGCTGAGTAGAGGGGCAGGATCACCTCCCTCGACCTGCTGGAGACGCTCCTCTTAATGCACCCCAGGACCCCATTGGCCTTCTTGGCCACGAGGGCACCCTGCTGCCTCATGGTCAACCTGTCGTCCCTCTCTGCAGAGCTGCTCTCCAGCAGGTCGGTCCCCAGCCTGTACTGGTGTCTGGGGTTATTTCTCCCCAGGTGCAGGACTGTGCACTTGGCCTTGTTGAATTTCATGAGGTTTCTCACTGCCCAGTTGTCCAGGTCCCTCTGGATGGCAATGCAGCCCTCTGGGGTGGCCCCTGCTCCTCCCAGTTTGGTATCTGAGTGCTGAGGGAGCACTCTGTGCCTTCATCCAGGTCATTGATGAATAAATTGAACAGGACTGGATTGAGGACTGACCCCTGGGGGACTCCGCTCACCACAGGCCTCCAACTGAACTCCGCACTGCTGATTATCACCCTCTGAGCTCTGCCATCCAGCCAATTCCCAATCCACCTCACTGTCCACTCATCCATCCCACACCTCCGGAGCTTGCCCAGGAGCATGGTGTGAGGGACGGTGTCAAAAGCCTTGGTGACATTCCTTAGCCATAATTCTCCCTCCTTACCATGAGTTTATTTGATTGGTTATCTGAATATTTCACTTACTACAAAAATAGTAACAGGGTAGACCACAGTGAAAGAGACTACAATCAGATATCTTCTACACAAGCGTTATTCATTATCATAAACAAACAAACAAAAAACTGCTCGATCTTCCTACTATGCAGGAATCCTGCTGGAAATTTTGGAAATTTGAGCTACATTTGTATTCCTTTTTCCTAGTCTACGCTACTAAACATTAGAATATGGACACAACTGGTATTCCTGACCAAACTTGAATTTTTTTGAAGGCATTTACTGGGTATCTTGGACGAAAATACAATAATTAAATAAAAAGAGGCTCTGTGCTTGACCTGTCAAGCCTTTTGATTTCACTGTCTGCTATTCACTGTTATTGCTATGGTATTACGGTATGATCACTGGCAAAAAGAAAATCTTACTTTTGTGAATTGGCAAAAATGGCATATAATATGGCTCTCATCATAGATAAATATTTGGTGCAAGATCTCCCTTTTTCTGAGATTTGTAAATGTTTCAACAGAATGTAGCTACACACAGAATGATGAATAAAAAATGACATAGTGACATGAATATTGTTACTTCATGTCAATGATTCAGAAAAAATACTGAAAAATCAGAGGTCAAGAAAAATACCAAATATTTTTGTGTTCTGGTTAATACAGAGATACAGAACATACTGATGTGTTTCTCTGAATTCCCTCTTAATGTTCTACCAATCACAACCTTTTTTCACACAAGAGATATCAGATTCCTTCCTGTAAAGAATCAAACAGGAGATAAAAATAATTATTTTTTTTTATCTCAAGAACACAATATTTTATTCCCTTTTAAGAAGTACTAACAATATATTCAATCCATCTGAGATGTTTTTTCAAATGCTTGGGGACCACATTGCAAACGACTTCATTTATTAGGTTGTATAAAGTAGCATATTTTCAACGGAGAGGACACCAGCTCCTGCAGAGCTACCTAACAAGGCAACATAAAGCCATTGAACTACTACTGTCTTTCCCAGCACTTGTGAGTTCTGCTGTATGAATTTTTCCCCCAGGTAAAACAAAAAGATAGAGTCATTTTTCTTTCTGTCTCCTTCTTTTGTCAATACATTGAACATCAGTGAACTGCTATTGATAATCACACGTCCCAGGCAGAACTTCATAGCACATTCATGCCTCATGACAACTCTTTTATCAGGTTCTACCACAGAAATCACTTCTACAAGAACTGGGCCAAACTTGAGAGGTTCTGAAAAATGAATTGCAATAACTTGAGGTGCATCACACAACTGTCTCCCCTATTGAAACAGACTGAGCAGAAGCAGGGATAGCTCCATGGGACATCTGCCCATGCCTCAGCGGTGCTGGTTTAACTGGTGAAAATAAATTCCCAGCAGCAAGGCACTCTGGTGGTACAAAAAATACCAAACTGGCATTACCTTGTTCTAGCACTACAGCTATAGAAGGTCAGCAGATGCCAGGAGTATCTTAAACAGAGACCCACCATATACTATGGAATTATATTTTTCTTCCTTTTTCCCCCTTTTAAAGCAAATCATATCTAGGACTATTGCGAAGAGCCTGTGCTATATATAGTCCACCTATTTCTAACAGTCAAGACTACTCCAAAAAATGGAAAGATAATATACTTCACCGAGACTGTCTGAGACCAGTTGGCTATATCCATGAGAAAGTAAATGTGGTCTTAGGCTGCATTGAGAGAGCAATTTCAATACAGATCTAGACTTATTAAAAAAATACAACAACAAAAAACCCTATTCTAAAGGACATTCTGCAAAAACAGTGAGTGTGTGTATATACATATATACAAACATGTCCACAAACACATATGTATTTTACTTTGGTTATCCCTACACATTCACTTATGAGTCTTATGGATATTTTTGGTAAATGTTCACAATTTATCAATTCAAATAAAAATTTTATGACAGGACTCTCAACATATAGTCCTGAATAAATTCTTCTCTTTGGAAAAATGAAGTCATGAACCATGATTATTGGCAAGTGGAGGGAACCTTACAAGTAAAGAAGCAAATAACTTCTACCTTCTAATTAAAGCAATACATTTATTGATGAAGTGTAATTTTTGTTTGCAGCAAGTCATGGGACCTCCTACCTCTTTCACCGCTCCTTTGCCTCTCCAAAAATCAGGTTTTGAACACCATATGCTGAGCTGACAACATGGAAAATCTGCTTGACAAAGTGCTGTTGAGCAGGAACACAGAATGCATTCCTAACAAAGAAAAGGCCTTTCCTCAATGGCCTTTTCTTTAAAAAAAACTGCAATACAACACTCCCACAGTTTCAATGTCAAGATATTAAAAAAACAAAAAACAACAAAAAAAAGGCTGTTAAAAGAACCTTCATTATCTTCTGGGAACATCAGCTTTGCTGTATGGTTAGTAACTATGCCTTAATAGACAAGTGTGAAATAAAATTGCCTTATTAACCCAGTCATGGTGTAATCATTGTTTTGGTCTTTGTGACAAGATGTTATTTAGCAGTGTGCTGCGTGTCCTCGAGAGTAGATGTCAAAGGAAAAGTATTTGTCAGAGTCATGAAAACCGGACATGCTTTTACTCCCCCTCCCTTGACTTCTATTCCCCACACTTCCCTCCGAATGACTGAATTCTCGGCTTTACATTTTTAATTTCCTTCGGCCATGAGCAAGCCCAGATGAACTCGAGGGAGCATCCAAAGAGTCCTCGATTTGATGGAAGCCAGTTAAGCTACAGGAGGAATGAATCTGGGGCAACTTTTTAGTCGGATGCTACTGGCAAATGTGGACACCTTCCTAAATTCTATAGCAGCTTTGAAAGGAAATAAGTGCAATTGTTAAGGTTGCTATAGAAATATTTATAGAAATGACAAAGATACACTGCAACACCAGTTTTACCAGGGAAGAAGCACTGACTGAGATGGAGCTTACATAATTAACTATTTCATTCCACAGATTTAAGACGTCAATTTATAAAGGTTAATATATTAATCCTTTCCTGAGTCAGAGAACTGACAAATACCCAGTACATGGGTCTCTTCATGTATACCTAATAAAAGACATTTTGATAAACAGTTTTAAAACTACTTAAAATGTTAACATCTGTGTAAAACTACCTATTTTAAATCAGTATATTGTGTCATAATCTTGTTAACTTTGAGGTTATGGCAGCAGGAAAACCAGAGTTTTGACCCTCAGAAATTTTGAAGTGAAGGACAGAAAAGCAAATATTGCAACCTGCCTCTTTGTCTCATTCAGTCTTTTCAGGTAGATATTCTCACACATACACAGCGCACAAATGCTTTCCAAAAGTACAGTTTAAGTACTATTATAGTGCAACTATCTCAGTTTAGTCACTGAAAGTGCAAAAAGCGATTGTTTCACTCTTTTCTTTTTGAAGTGCAACACAATTCTTCAAACAAGAATACACAAAGAATTATCCACTGAGCATTATTGTGAAAGCTCATCTACTTTGCATTGCTATATTCTTACTGTGCTTTGCAATTCCAGCAAGGTACAGAACAGCATTTGCTGGAATCTGTTCCACAGATCCTCTCGTTCCCTGGGGGAAGACTATCAATTAAACAGCCAATGTCTATAATAATTGAAATGCCAAGTAGCTTAGTAAAAATTAGAGCTGGCTAACTGATTTAAATTAAATTAAAATTCCCTCTCAAGTTTAATCTGAAGCTGAAATCACCTTTGATTTGGCAGTCAAAAATCCCTTTGATTAGGATTCTACAATACTGTGTTACCTTGACACTTTTGTTCAAGAATTGATTTCAAATGTTGGCTTAAAAATGAGCTGCCTTGACACCGGTCATTTGCACTGTATTTTGGGTGAAGTTTAGCCTACTGTCCCGTAATTTTTAATCCAAACTCTAGACAGCAGAGTAGAGAGGAGCCAACATGGTGAACCAAGCCACAACTCAGGCACTCAGCTTTGTAAGTCAAGGCATCACTGTGTCAAAACTTCCTAGAACTTCCTAGTTTAGAGGATCAGTTATGAATCAGTTAAAAGAAATGTTATTACAGATGGTGCAGACACCAGTCTTACTGATAGTAACACAAACAATTCACCCTACTTAATACAAAATCTGAAAACTTCCCGCTTTTTCAGAATATCTCTGTGAAGTCTACCTTCATTTCTCTTCTATAGCATCTTTTCATCTTTACAGATCTCACAGCCAGTTTGACAGAGGACAGCAATCTTCTGAACTGCCTTATTTTTTTTTCGGAGCAATTGTTGAGGTCAGAAGCAAATGAAAGATGATTATCTCAAATGATCTTTTAATAAGCTTTACACAGCAAACATTCCAAAGTGCCTGAGAATCTCAGTTTTGAAAGTACTCAGTGCAGATATTACTTCTGGAATAAAAGTCAACAGCTTGCTTATTCTTCCCACTAACTTAGCGCAAGGTCTTCACTTTTGCTTGTTTGCATCAAAAAGCAGAGCATNGTGCAGATATTACTTCTGGAATAAAAGTAAACAGCTTGCTTATTCTTCCCACAAACTTAGCACAAGGTCTCCACCTTTGCTTGTTTGCATCAAAAAACAGAACATTCCAGCGCAGAGCGACAAAGACGATTAAGGGACTGGAGCATCTATCTTATGAGGAAAGACTAAATGAACTGGGCCTAGAAAAGACTGGGAAGAGATCTGATCAATGTGTATAAACTTGAGAGGTGAATGTAGAGAGGATGGGACTAAACTCTTCCCAGTGGTGGCCAGTGATGGGACAAGGGGTAATGGGTACAAATTGAAACACAGGAGCTTCCATCTCCATGAGAAAGAACTTCTTTCCTGTGAGGGTGTCAGAGCCCTGGCACAGGCTGCCCAGAGAGGTTGTGGAGTCTCTTTCTCTGGACATCTTTGAAATCCATTTGGATGCCATCCTGTGCCATGTGCTCTCAATGTCCCTGCTTGAGCAGGGGGGTTGGACTAGGTGACCATTCTGTGATTCTGTGATTTCTTGAGACCTTCTGGTGTCTCCTACCTAACTCGTATCAGCTACTTGCATTTTCTATTTCTAATTTAAATATGACATTAAAAATAATTTATAGTCAAACATTTCATTTTTACCATCCTTTAGTGACATTCAACTTTTTTTTTTTGTTCTAACCGCCCATATGTCCAGTGAGACCCATCATTTTCTACTGACAGATCCATTTTTAGAAATAAATGAGAAAAATCTTTCATCTGCCATGCGATATAGACACATATAAAAAGTTTCATCTCCATGACTATCCTTACTATCGTCTTGCTCCTACCTGAGCCAAGTCAAGAGGCAAATCGAAATCAAATCTTATTTTCAGAGGTTTGATATACTGCATAGAAACTCATACTGAGAACCTATGGAATCTGTATGCTCAGCTGGGTGAACACCTGACGTCGGCAGTACAGAAAAGCATGCCAGAGATGACTTTCAGATTTACATTCAACAAGCAAAGATTAGCAGGATAAAGTATAACTTTAGAACTTTGCATGTACTATTAATTGTTAATGGCAAGATCCAGTACGATCAAGGAATTTCGGATTTTATTAATGTAAGCATTAACCAGTGTAGATTTAATATATGTTATCTGCTTTTTTGGTCAAAGTCCTTCCTTTGAATCACTGGTATTATTCTGGGAAAGAAAACACTAGTGACCCTGCTTCCCACCTGTACACACACAGAGAAAACATTTCTGCCTGCTCGTAGCAAGTTCTCTGAATATGAATGCAACAAAAGCAAGTGAAGTCTGACCAAGAAGAGACTCATGCATCATGGACGAGAGGACTGATAATAGACACCTGATTTTACATTGTCTTCCTTATTGCTGCCATTTCTGAATTGTGTACAAAAGCTGCGTACTGAAAAATCCTCAGAACACATTAGGAGTCTGCTGTTGTATGCACACTGGTAGGGCATACGAAGGAATGCAGAGGAAAATGTTCTTGTACTCCAAACCTTTCTTTTATAAAAAAAAATCACAGTCAGGACTGTAATATCGTCAATGTTTAGCTAAAAACTACAGAGCTTTACCTAAATAATATTTCAGTACTTTCAAGTCTCTGGGAGCTGTCTGGCTTTTCATAATTTCCAAGGAATGTATAATTGACTTCCAGGGGATTGATACTCTGACCAGTGTCGAGTACCCACCTACGTGTGATAACAAATGTATACCTATATACATATGTATAAATACATAGAGAGATATAGATACGTGTATTCTAAAATATGCCAATTCCACTAATCTTTGTTTGTCTGCCAAGACTGCATTCCTCATTCTGCACTTCTCTGGTGACAGGGGAACAGAGAAGAGACTTGACTGTCACTAAGTTAAGTTTTAGTAATATCAACTATTCATTCATAAGCAGCACGGAATCCTGAACTCAGTTCTGACTGATCAAATGCTTTTCAAGTTTACATTTCATCTAACTTGTAAGCCTAAATACAGGCTTCATTAGTTTACAGACTAGTAGCAAGAGGGAAAAAACAGAAGTTTACCATTAAAAAATTGAAAAAATTACTTTATCAGTTGAAACTTATTTAGAAGAATAAACTTCCTGAGAGGTAGCAAAAAGTGTGTCAAAATTATGCATTTTAGATCGGAGAAAGAATCTCACCCTGTGGTGCGTTGTAGCAATAGATACAGCAGAAAAAACCACAACACTAAGTAAAAAACATGTTTGGGGAAAAAAAAAACAATTATATATTAGTTGCTGGTATATGCTGAATTCTGCCATATCACTGAGTGCTTAAGAACAAGTCTGTATACACACTCTGTAATTGAATGTCAAAAAAAATGAAAATATATTGTTTTATTGCTACTGTTCATTGATTTATTGAAGTGATTTATTGTCATTGGACATGAGGACCAACAAATCATTTTGCTGACACCATCAGCTGCCTTAACTAGGTTGTCAGTTCACGACGTTAAAGGTAATGGATGGTGATTATTTTACTGTAATGGGTTTAATCAGTGCTTTGAATGACTTAGCAGTCAAGTCATAGTATAGCCAACTCATCATTCATCAAGGCAGCATTTTGTTTACCAACATCACCTATAATTCATCTGATTGTTGACAATCACCAGCAAACACCTCTCAGGCTAAGTTTTAGCAGAAATGAAAATCTCCACAGCTGCAGCATACTAACTAACCCTACACTGTACAGGCAGAGCAGAAGTGCTGCGAGTTCCTCCCTCCCTCTCTCTAAAAAAAGAGCTGTCAGCCCAAGAGGTAGGGCCGCGCGAATGTGTGTTCACACCAACTGCGTCTCAGCTCGGCACTGGGATTTACAGTATTTTGAAATATACAGTGCTGCTTCTATTGCATATCAATGCTCCAAGGAACCCCTCAAATTCAGTGTCAAGCAAATTTTGGTATATTTTAGGGAAAAAGTAAGTGCAATCTGTCTGCTCTGTATTCTGCATGGAAGTAAAATTGTAAGCCTGACTTTCTCTTCATGAATGGGGGCGAATTCTATACCTATCTGTGTTATGGTGATATAAATTATGGAGAATTCTAGACTTAGAGAAGTGCCTGTTATCTTTATTAAAAAGGTTCAGTGCTAGAGACATGCTGATGGTATCATCACAAGTGACAGGCCTTAAATCATTTACTTGTATTATGTCTTCTATGGGTAAGGGACAAGATGCAAATTGCTGAAAATGGTTCATCCTAAGATGACAGGTTAACAGCTTAATTCCCCACAAAGGTATATTATAAATACAAATAGATTGCTACTTTCTACAGCTCCAACAGCTATTGTACTAGCTTTTACTGATTTTTTCTGAGATATGCATTATAGTTCTTAACACTGGTATTCCTCTACTGCCTTACAGACAGAGAATTATCTTATATGTGAAAAAAGAAGAACATCAGAGTTCTGCCTTTCAAACCTGAGAAGGAATCTGGCTCTGTAAGGCAAGTGGTGGCTGTTCTGGATACCTTAATGTAACAAGAAATTATTTCAAAGTTCTACAAGAATCATTTACATTTCAAAAACATATTTGATTACTGTATATAAATATGCAAGAAAACCACAGAAAAGTAGTTTAAGAGGAAGACATTTTAAGAAGAATATTCAATCAAAACAAGATTAACTCTACTCCGTTACTCCATATCCAGTGTTTGGCCTATAAATCTCAAACCATAAGGAATTAATGCATTGTGCAAATAGGTGGACCAAATTTTGAAGGTGCAAGGAGTAAAAAATGCCACAAAGAGGAAAAGTTACCTTCAAGGTCAACTGCAAATGCAGAACAGCATCCTGGTACAATGACTAGCCTGAAGGTGGCTAATGTGGAAAGAAAATACTGTTCAAAAATTCACCCTGCTTGTTTCAGGAGAAAATACAAGAGCATATATATAAACTCATATTCACTTTGTTATCAAATCCATGAAAAGATTAGAGGTTCCTTCCTATCTTAATGGTATATCACATGTAAAAATAAAACCAAAATTAATAGGAAGAAGTAACAGACACATGTATAGCCTAGCAAGTGTGATTATGAGGAAATGGAAATGCAAGTTTAAAGCAGGATTATAGAAACTATAGATATTTAATGAGGATGGTTCAATCATTTTCAAAGTAGTTGATATGAGTATCAGGTAGAAGGTGCAAGATAAACTCCTAAAAAGCCCTGATAATTTCCAAATCCATGTTCATAAAATTCTGCATGCTTTCATAGGACAAAAAATATCTTGAAAGAATACCTTAGAATACTACACAGATTTACTACATATATTCTGTAAGTGACAACATACTGACTCTGGTCACACATGTGGGACTTTGCTGGGTTCATTAGGACAGAACATGGATCTTACAGTCCAGGCTTGGGCTGACTTGCCATGCAGGAGGATATGTCACTGGGGAGATGTTACAGCATTCTCCAGCATACCATATCTTAACACGGTTTCTAGCTCTTACGATGGGCAAAAGAAATTAAATGTATTAAATACATGCATTGAAAATATCCCATTTAGGGATGCTCAACTTAACCAGATGCCAACTTTAGAGACGTCAATTTTAGAGATGCTCAACTTTACCAATCCTTAACTGTTTTGTTGATGAAACCTGGCTTGGTGCAGGTCCAAACTCAAGTCAGTTTCCTGCTAGCAAAACCTCCTATTATAGAAACATTTCTGCTTCTCCCTTCAGCCACCTGCCATGATACTCGCACCCTGACAAATGTTTTCTTAAAGACTCACCTTCTCAAAATCCAAGAACAAGAGCTCTGTACAACCAGACAGTGCATATCCCTCCAGCTTGTCCTCCAGTATTTCCAAGATGCTGAACTTTGGTGCAAAGGTGTCTTTTAAAGCACAGTTTATTTGCAAGATGCTTCAGTGATGTCATTAGCAGCACCAGGAACATTAATAGCAAAACAAACAAGGCACATTAATCAACTGCCCTCATGCGATTGATTTCACAGCATACTAATTTCAGAACATTTTGGGTATTTGGTAGGACACACACGCAGAGCAGAACACACATGAAGTTAACTGCAAATACTACATTTGCATCTGAACTTCATGCCCATCAAATGCAACGCAGCTCTGACACCTGAGGCAACATAAAACTGCTCTGCTTTGTAGGCAATACCTACCAAGGTCTGCACTGCAATCGGGAGAGGAGGCAGCAAAAGGCACCTTACAGAGCTTTAGTCTACCCAGCCCAGGCAATATCAGAATCAAAGGTACAGGAGTGAGTAGATCCTTGCATTTCAGTGACTCTCCAAAGAGCAGTGGTGGAGGTGAAACCTCTCAGCACGGGATTGATCCAAGTGCCCTCCAGAGATAATTTAAACATCAATACCGTTAACCGTTTCATTCTTCTTGTAAAGGAAGGCGAGCAGGAGGACAGATTGTGCTTTCCTGCGATGAACTCTCATTAAATATCCCACTGAGACGGTGAAATCTGAGTCATCAGCGCAGGACGGTCGAGGTTGGAGACTGCCTAGCCTCACCTCCCATTGGGAGCAAGAGCAATTCGGGCAGGTTGCTCAGGGCTCTGTCAGCTGGGTTTTGGATTTCCCTGAGGATGGAGAGTCCATATGAACTCCCTAGACAACCAGTACCAGCATTCAGCTGCCCGTACAGTAAATCTTACACTTAAATGGGATTGAGGAGAAAGTCCCCCGGGCCAGGCAGTCGAGCTGGATGTGCTCCAGGTCTCCCTATCAGTATCTCTGGTGCCCATGTGGAAGAGCAGCAGAAGGTGATAACCTGAGAGCTACATCTACTGTGCAGAGACAGCTGGCTGCAACTCAAACAGAGCACAGCTGAAAGCCAGAAAGCACCAAGAGAAAATGTTATTTGCAAACTCACTTTTATCATCTTATTGATCACTTAGTTTTTTTTAAGTCTAAAAAATGTTAGCTCTTCTAGTCATAATAATTTTAAAATGTAGGTTTTTAAAAAGACTGTCTAAATCTGAAGTTCTCTATAACAAAATAGCTCAACAGCACACTGCTTTTGAACGCTGCCTCTAACAACAAGAAGCTGCATGATGGAAATCGTGTCATTGTATCTGTAAACAGAAGATGTCTGCCAGAAGAAAATTAAAAGTAGTAACAAAGCTGCTAAAATTCTTCACATGGAATGGAAATAGCTTATAGACATCATATTAGAGGTTCAGAAACAAAAAAGAATTAAATTTTTCATGGCTTAACAGTGGGAAACGCAGCTTAAAATATATGCATTAATGTACTCTGTCAACATTCAGGAGAGATTTTGGAGTCATGAATAGTTCTTTGAAAACGTCAGCTCATGGCTCAGGGACAAGGAAACAAGGAAAATAAAATGCTAGGAGTCATTAAGGAAGGAGGAAAAACAAAAGCCACCTGATCATCATGCCACTGGATAAAGCCTTGTTGTTCCCACAGATTGCATACAGAATGCATTTCTACATTCTCCATCTCAAAAAGGATAGAACAGGAAAAAGAAAAATGAAGACAAAAAATCCAGAATAATGATATAGCATCCATACAAACATAGATTATATAGACTGAAATATCTTAAACTTGGACAACAACGATCAAGAAAGAATAAAATGGAGACGCACAAAACTAAGAGCAATGGGAAAAGAGGCAGTAAAACCAAGCAAAGTCACTAAAAAAATAAAGATAGATCCAGAAATTAGAGCCTGACTACTCTTCGTGTCTCTCCTAATATAATTTGCACTTAAAACTTTAAACAGCCACTCAGAATGGCAGAAATCTACTCAAAACCATGGAGCTCAACAAAGTACTTGGGATCAATATTAGTATCGTGTTATTCTTACTAGTTAGTAGTCAGGCCATGCTTCTCACATTCCCATTCTAACACTGCATTGTAAACCACCTGCTTCGTCATATTAAACCTCATATCTTTTTGCCCTCATTTACATCTTCCTGTCCCAATCATTAAAGACTAAATTAAGCTATGTAGTCCACTTGTAACACATTGTAGCTTGCCAAGAATTTAGGAACAGAAACCTTGGCTGAAGTCTCTGCACCTAACTAAAATAAGCATCCAGGTTTAACAAAAAAACATGTCCAAAGTGGTGTTCACCTACAAGCATTCCTATGTGTTGTTTTATTAACAGGAAACTACCAATAAGATATCTATTTAAAGGAAAGTATGGAACCAAACAGAATAAATATTCATTATGATCCTTGGGTGCCTTCCAATCACAGCAAGAATTTTATCATGAGAAGAAATGTGTCCCAAAACAGACCCTTAAAGTTGACTCTGTTCCTTGGTATAAATATCTATGTATCTTGTACTCTGAGTATGTTAAAGTAAGAAAACCACATAGACACAACAGAACCCCAAAACAGACCTATCTTCTAAAAGGTAAGAGTATCCATCTCAGTGTAATACACACTAATGTACAAGGGGTCAAAGACTCTTTAGTTACCCCCATTCCTTGGGAAATTGTGCATTGTACTTTATAGTATTTTTCCATTGCTGGATTTGAGAGAATGATGGTATTTTTTTTCTCCCCAGAGAACTTCATCCATACAATTTCAGCGAAGTCTCAAACAGAATGAAGATAAATAGAGCTGAAAAAGCAAAGAATATCTGTCCAACAGTGGAAGGAAACTCCAGCTCCATGTTTCATGGAAATTGCTTTTTTTCCCTCATTTACCTGGATTTGGTAACAGAGACTGCACCAAGTTAGTAAGCAGCTATGCCCGGCTAAATACGAACAGTGGCAAAAAAGAAAACATTCTTCCAGAGACTTTTATTGCCTGCAAAATATCATGAGAGTTTCACATTCAAGCAATGAATGTGAAAGAGAATAAACCATAAAAGCAAGGATTATTGCCTCAGAAATAGCTCTGCTTTCCCTGCCTTCCAATAATGAAGCAAGAACTCCATATAAGATACCAGAGTGATCAGCATGGTATAAAAAGAAAGAAATCCATACGTGATTTGATGTTTAGAAAAAATAATTTGATATTACATAAAGTGTGAGAGAAAGAGGGGCCTCTTTTCCTTGCAAACAGCACTTTTAAATCTACATCTGCAAAGAATGTAGAATATATCTTGTAGAAAATGAACTTAACATTTCTATTCTGCACTGAGAAAATTATATTTAACTACAAGAGAAAAATACAAAAAGTCTAACATATTCCTGCAAAAAAGCGGTGTGTAAATTGCATGCAAATGTGATATCACTTTCTAAGAGTGTATCTCTTCTCACTGGAAAAAGAAAATTGAAAGCATGCTGGTTATAAGCTATTAAGGTGAACCAAAGACGTATTCTGCAAGTCGTATTTTTTAACTGTTTATTGATGGTAAAAACACAGTTGAGCACCCACTTCTAACACACATACAAAATCAATTTATTTCTCAAGAGTAACCACACAAATTTTGGGGACTCTCTGACCATGAAAAAACATATTATTGGGACATATATGCACAATAGACTGAAGGATTATAGCACTCTCCCACAGCTGTTACTAGAATATACTGGCTTTTTTTTCTGGTTGAACATTTTAAAATGTTTCTTCCATTTATTTGGAAATTATTTAAAAATTGTTTAAATTTATCTATGTCCTTTTTAAATTACATTATCAGATATGTGTCATAATAATAGTGAACTCAAAGTACTAATTTGAAGACTTCATCATACCTACTTTAAAAACGTTTAAATAACAGCTATTTAAATTTTCAAGCTTCTCTTACAACACAGGCAAGCAATGCTGAATATTTAAAGAAAATCAAAACAAAACAAAAAAACCAACAATACCACAACCCCAAAATCCCGTAACAAAAGCACAGATAATCTTTAATGATCACGGAAGCTTCTATGACATTAATGACAATAAAATAAATCTTGAACGAAAATTGATGCTTTCTGCCAGCTCTGGTAACACTTGTGGTAATGCCATGAAACAATACAGGAAACCTCTACATTTCAGGACTTAAACTAATATTTCACAAAACCACTTTCTTTTGGAAGGACTATCATGGGATGTTTTAAAGACTGCTTCTGTTTTAAAACTATAATGAAAATATCTACTGACATACATTTTATCATTAAATGAAAAACAAGAGTTTTAAACAAGTCTGCTTAGCAATGTAGGTCTCTAAAGGCCCCTCATTGTCCAACACAATTTTTAGAAGGGGTTCAACATCTTAAATCATTTAGGTCTTGCTACAGAGGATGGTGCCAGGCTTTAATGCATTCAGAAATCTGGAACATAATGTATGCACCACCGTTCTCCATCTGCACAATTAGAATGACAGTAGGAGGATATTCTGAAAATAAATACCTCTGTGTGAGCAAACTCAGATTTATGTTAAAAAGTCACTCGGCACCTAACCTCACAGGATAATAATTAGAGAACAAATCAGGAACGAAGACGGTAAACATGCAACTCGCCTAGATATTCCCCTGCTTTTCAGATATGGTCTTGCTGTATTTTGGGACACAAACATAATGACACTCCCAAAATATCCTAGTTCCCTTTTTAATGTAACATTTATTCTGTTATGTTGATTTTGTTCATCTCTGAGCTGAAATTTAACAGTAGATTAGATCACTTTAGCGCTTTTGTTACTATGGTAACACTGCACTGCAGTTATATTTCTTCACCTCCAATCTTGATTTTGAGGTGACTGGTTATATTTATTCCTGTCCTTTGCAGAATCTCGGTGTGATGGAAGAGCTTTTGGTACAAGAAAAATGTTAGCATAAGCTTCCGCCATAAGATGTGCAGTCCATACTGGTTAATTTGACCTGAGGGTTGTGTGCGATTTGGGTTAAATGCATTCACTTAAAATCTGAGGGGATTTAAGCTCTAAATTAAATCACACCACAAGTAAATAAAGTTTGGTTAAGTCGGTCATCCTTGGATCTCCTCTCTGAATACCCTCGAGATGGCATGGCACTTCAGAAGTATTCTAAAGAGACAAACTTCAGCTCTTTTCCTCAAGGAGGGTTTATTGTCCAGCACAGACAGAAAACCGAGAGGTATGGACCATGTTTTGCTATGTGGCTCTGTAAAACCTTCCTCATGGAAGCTGCAGTCCATAATAACAAAACTTCTTGCCTATTAGGACTACTGTACCATCACATAGACTATCCCAATTGCTATCCTCACTCCCAGACAGCTGAACAGATGTCCATGGAGCTCAGCAACCTGTGCAGAAGGCTACACCAATATTGTTTTGTGAAAAGTTTCTTTGCATTTGGCCATACTGTACCTGGCTTTATTTGTCTGTAATAGTGGCCAATTTCACCAACACCAGGCATTCACAATAGATATTCAAGACAAGTATTCAAGTAATCAAGCATCATCTGACATTTTCCACTATCAGCTTTTCACAGCTTATAATTTTGTCAAACTGAGCTGATACATTAAAAACTTAGCACATCCACAGAGGTTATTTTTAGAGTAGGGAGCTTCATCTCCTTGGATTTGTCTTGCTAAGGGAGAAGGACTTCTAGGCCAAGGCTGTCTACTTACAGATGGATTCCTGCACTAAATTACCCTCTGTAAGCAGGGCTTTTCCAGTAAACCGAGAATGAAGTATATTTCTTATTAAGCTACAACTAATATTGGGAGCATTCCTCCAGGCATTTATATCAGGAAATGTCCCATTAAAAAAAAAAAAAAAATGCAAGAAATGAATTTGGACAATTGCTAGCATAGAGCTGCAGAAAAAATAGACTTTTTCCAAAAGCGTTTTCTATTTGAGATGTCTCATTTGTCATCCTGTTAAAAAATCAAGTCAAACTTAGGCAACTCAGAAACCTGTAAAACACAGAGCTACCGCTTACACAGGTAAGACTTTCATTTCTGGAAGCTAAACATCTGCAAAACAAACTCTCTCTCCCTGAGACTGCTAGAGTCTCAGCTCTCAAACCTACCTGGTCCATGCCAAAGGAATAGCAAATATTGTTCCACCCCCTCAAAGCTCCCAAACGTGCATGCAAAAAGAATACCCCGTTCGTTACATGGTGCGGGGGGAGGGGAGTGGGAATTAATTGCATTTAATTACAAATGACAAGGCATTAGCCTAATTCTATCAGCAACCACAGGGTGGCGTTCATGTTCTTCGTTATCAAATTAATGACTGATGGATTGCAAGGTCACTTTGCACAAATAAACATTCTACACATCCTCTCAAATGAGACTATTTGATTCCTTTTCCCAGTGAAGTGCAAAATTCCCCACATTCCACCTATACCAGATTTTCCTTATCATAAATCTAACCCCCTACTCTTGGCTTATTTCATCAATTGCTCATTTCACTTCTCTGTGAAAGAGCCCAGTGAAGACTAGCACATGATGTCATGCTAGCATCCATTTCCACCAAGCGATCATTTTAGGTGTGCAGCTACCTGTTATAAAGCTGATTGCATGGTAACTGGTAAACACTAAACTGCACATCACAAAGCATAACTCTCCAAAACTTCACTGGGCTTGTCCTTGAGGCAATGAAAGTAACTACTTAATATTTAACTACTTTTTGATCATTTTTTAAAGTTACTTTCCAAAGAACATGAGCTGAAATGCAACACCTGCTTGTCAGAGCAAAAGTCCCCTTCCAGGGAGGTTGATTGAGATGTAAAAATGACAGGTATTCTCATATAAATCAGGAGTGCTTTCACAGAACCCAGTTAATCTGCATTAGTGGTAAACAAAATAAAATAAAAAACTAAAGAAATTATTTGGAGCTTTCATTTAAAATTTAACTGGTTATGGATCTGATACATTTTAAGCACTGAAGATGATCGATGAGGACAAGGGATCTTTATCTGGGGAAGGTCATTCACATGAAAGGCTGCAAATGCTCAGATCCAAACAGGAGAGGTCATGCCTGCTTGCCAGCAGACCAAGCAAGTGCACAAGTGAGGAGAAGGAGGAGAAGGAGGAGAAGGAGGGGAGAATCAAACTCTGCCATATTCATTCTGCCTGGATGTTCAGTTTTTCCAATTTGGTTTTTAAATAAAAATACATTAGCATCTAGCTAGACAAACGAAAGTTTACATATAAAGTAGGCCACGTTGATCTTGATAGAGGGAGAGAACCTGTCAGGAATAAAGAACATCATGCCCTACAGGAAAAAATAAGAATGGGCAACATATTTAGGATGCAAATATTTTGACACTTATTCAGTGCTTTACTTGGCAGCAGCAACTGAAATAGCACACATCCTTCCAGTACCACTTGATAGGGCTTTCAGCAAGAAAAGCCAAGACTATTTAAAACTTACTGGCTTAGTATGGTATTATTGGGCAGAATTTTTGGCCAGCTCTATGAAAGAAACAACAGGTCATCACAAGGGTTAGTGTCACAGAGTATGGCTTTTTGCAACTCTGAATCAGTACTCAGATCAGGTAAAGGCAAACTGAATATCACATACCTGGATGTTCGGGTAGGAGAATACTGCAAGCTTGCATAGCAAAATGCAGTTCACTTGGAGGACACTGTTTTGTCACAAGAGTGAACCCTGCATCTTTTATTGGACTTTGCTTTTGAAGCTCCAGCCTTGTATTTGGGATGAGCGATGGGAGAGTAAAGAACTAACAGTGAAACTGCTGAATTGCATCAACTCTGCTGATGGGGCAGCAGCATGGATTCACCAATGGGCAGTCATGTCTGATGAACCTGATAGCCTTCTACCATGAGGTGACCAGCTGGATGGACGATGAGAGAGCCATTGATGTTGTCTACCTTGACTTCAGCAAAGCTTTCTACACAGTCTCCCGTAACATCCTCATTGGAAAGCTCAGGAAATGTGGACTGGATGAGTGGACAGTGAAGTGGATTGAGGACTGACTGGATGACAGAGCCCAGAGGGTGGTGATAAATGGGGCCGAGTCTGGTTGGAGGTCTGTGGTCAGTGGTGTCCTGCAAGGGTCAGTACTGGGCCCCGTGCTCTTCATCTGGTTCATGAATGACTTGGACAAGGGCATAGAGTGCAGCCTTAGCAGTTTACAGATGACACCAAAGTTATCAGTTTGCAGATGACACCAAACTGGGAGGAGTGCTCGACACTCCCAAGGGCTGTGCTGCCATTGAGAGAGACCTATATAGGATGGAGAGCTGGGCAGAGAGGGACCTCATGAGGTTCAACAAGGACAAGTGCAGGGTCCTGCACCTGGGGAGGAATAACGCCAGACACCAGGACAGATTAGGGGTTGACCTGCTGGAAAGTAGCTCCGTAGAGAGGGATTTGGGAGTCCTGGTGACAACAGGTTAGCCATGAGGCAGCAATGTGCCCTCGTGGCCAAGAAGGCCACTGGGATCCTGGCTGCATCAGGATGAACATTGCCAGCAGGTGGAGGGAACGGGATCCTGACTCAGTCTACTGAGGCCGCACCTGGAGTATTGGGGGCATTTCTGGGCTCCCAGTACAAGAGCGACGTAGAGCTTCTAGAGAGGGTCTTTCATACAGCCACAAAGATGATGAAGGAACTGGAGCATCTATCATCTGAGGAAAGACTAAGCGAGCTGGGCCTGTTTAGTCTGGAGAAGAGAAGGCTGAGAGGAGATTTGCTCAACATGTTCAAGTACCTGAGGGGTGANTGCATCAGGATGAGCATTGCCAGCAGGTCAAGGGACGGGATCCTGACCCTCTACTCAGTTCTAGTGAGGCCGCACCTGGAGTATTGGGGGCATTTCTGGTCTCCCAATACAAGAGCGACGTAGAGCTTCTAGAGACGGTCTTTCATACAGCCACAAAGATGATTAAGGGACTAGAGCATCTGTCATATGAGGAAAGACTAAGCGAGCTGAGCCTGGTTAGTCTGGAGAAAAGGCAGCTGAGAGGAGATTTGATCAACATATTCAAGTACCCGAGGGGTGACTGTAGGGAGGTTGGGGCCAGGCTCTTCTCCATGGTGGCTGGTGACAGGACGAGGGGTAACAGGTGTAAATTGAAACATAGGAAGTTCCACCTCCATGTGAGGAAGAACTTCTTTCCTGTGAGGGTGACAGCCCTGGAACAGCCTGCCCAGAGAGGCTGTGGAGTCTCCTCCTTCTCTGGAAATCTACAAAACTCCCTGTGCCCCATGCTCCAGGTGTCTCTGCTGGAGGGAGGTTGGACTAGATGATCTTTGGAGCTCCCTTCCAACCTTAAGTATTCTGTGATTCTGTGAAATAGGAAGCATCCTCTGATGCAAGGAAGGAAAGCAGGAAGCCTAAGCAGGGCTTTGCTAAAAAAATGCAACAATATCAAATTTGCTGTCTAGTTTTGCTGTCAGAGCAATGAGCAGATACTCCCATGGATCTCGCCTGAGGGTTCTGGAAGGCTCCCTTCCTAAGGATGACCACAGTATCGTCACGTGCAACAAACCTGAGGGTATAAAGCGCAGATCAAGTATCGGGAATGCCACCTGAGCATCTCCTCTGGCTGGACCGTGAGGATCCCTCCCCTTGTTTACCTGGAACATGGGCTAAGGTTGCTCCTTGCAAGGCTGAGAGGTCCTGTACACTCAGGGTGAAGAAACACAAAAATCTTGCTCTGGCAAATAAAATCAACTGACTAAAGCCCAGTGGCTGTTGCCCCTCTGGATTATTTTACTATCTCCCTTAACAAGCTAGCATCACAATTGCTGCTAACAGGTTCTTGTAGAAGATCTCCTAAAGCCAACATCACTAGCTTTTACCAAAGTGAAACACAGTATTTCAGCAACACTGGTGGAAACTGTCTTTTGGGTTCCTAGGTGTATGAAAGCCCTAACATACATCATGACATTTGGACTACAAACCAATCATGCCATTAGGTAAGGTATCAGCATTGCTGCATTTCAGCAACAAAAGAGAGCAGGACCAAGAAAATTGCCACTGCTAACTCTCCAGCAGAGCTCTGACTTTCAGAAATGTCCAGCACCAGGGTGTCCCTGGAAATGGGACCTACCAGATGTGATGACTGAATCAATCAATACCCTGTCAGGACTGGAAGGCTTCTCTGAAATGCTAGGAAACATCAGGATAAGTTGGGTCGAGGCACTGAAAAGCGCTTGCTAAAGGCATCTCTGGAGGTATGCAAGTGTGTATGAAGTATGGATAGCGTACAAGCTTTGCAAGGAAATTTAGTTAAGTTGCTCAGAAACAGAAGGAAATAAAATGGAACAAACTTGTTTCTACGGGCAATTCCACTGCAGATTAAATTCATCCTCTTCTCAGAATGAGTCAGATGCTCTTCAAGCAAAATAACATCTCCATATAAACACTTTTATTCATTTAAATACCTCAATCTTTTTTTCCTATGGACAGGGAAAGGTGTGTGCCAGGTTATTAAGCTTCAAGCAAAGCATCATACTTCCTTTGCATCTCTGTAGGCATGAGTTTCAACTTGCTATCAGTACCCAATACTAGACACAAAAATCCAAAGATGAACAATTGCTGATTTAGGGGAGGTGGCACTGGAAAAGCTAACACTGGGACAGCAATCTCAGAGTCAGTGTGCAAAGGGAAGATAGAGACTCTCACAGCTCATGTACTTACTGACCAGTCTCCTGGTAAAAACAGCTCTGAGCAGTGCATTATATACAGCATACAATCTATACCAGCTCTTTCCACACTCTAGGTAATGAAGATGGATAGAAGAGAAGGGTATTACCTTGGATGTCTGCTTAAAAGTTTTGCTTTCACACTTCCCATTGTATGTATTTTATTATATAATAGAGTTGATTAAATTTGACCGTGCACTCCTTCACAAGGCTTTAAATCAACCATTTAAAGCACACACACTAAAAGGCATCTACCTTGTCTTGATTAGACTTTAAGAAGGACTAATTAGCATTTTGTAAGAGACTGGCAGCCAGAGCTCAGTCAGGACTGCAGAATCAGAATCAAATCAGCAAAGCCTAAACGAAAACTTTGAGACCTGTCCAGAAGAAAATCATGTTTTTTTTTTTTTTTTTAAATTTTCAACAATAAAATGCTTTCTTTAATGGAGATTCTCAAATTCCTAAACATTTAGGCTGTTTAGTGTTTCAGGTCCTTAAGTGTAGCACTTTCCCAGGTATGAGGACAAAATTTGCAATTGTCCTAATTATATGTGATTTTAAGAAGAGGCCATTCTTTTTCATTATAAAATTTCTTTTTTTCCTGAATTTAAGTATACACCAAAGAAATACACTGCCCATTGTTCTGGTTACACATGCATTCACGTCCCTCTGATGAAATATTTTGGTTAAATAAATTTAGTTGATTCCCCTATTATCCTGACAACTTTTTTGTACCTTACTTCACACACACACACACACACACACAAAAACCCGTAATTCCTCTGAGACTTATACCTAACAAATACCTTANACACACACACACACACACAGAAAAAAAACCTGTAATTCCTCTGAGACTTATACCTAATAAATGCCTTGTTTTGTGGAAAGTGACCAAAGACAGGATGGTTCTAAGTTGACCAAGTAAAAAAGAAAAAGCATGATACTTTACAGTAGAAGTGGTACAGAAGCAATCTAGCATACCTTTCATTTAAACATATGCTTTTCTGTAGATAATTCTTTACATAAATTTGCATGTACTTTATAAACATTTTGTATATTTCATTTATTTTTGTTTATTAAGGCATGGAAGGGAACTTGCCTTCCAATATTAATTCTATTGTTAGGTGTATTTAAGTTTTGTACTGTGTGTTCCCCAATCAAGGACATTGAATTTCTATTCATCTTTTGTTCTTCTGTTTTTTGTGTCCTTGCAGCTAAATCAAAACAAGAACACTGAAAAAAGAGTAAGAGAGTTTACATAGTAGGCCTTAGCTGATAACATTTAAAATAGTAGCTGATCACACAAAAGCAGAAATATTCCAAAAATATATCAAAAATCAAAGATGAGCTGAACACTATATGTATGTTAAATTTAAACCATAAATATGGTCTGCTGATATGATAACACTTGTTCTGATATGTGTATAGTTTTGAATGAAGGCTCAAACTCAGTGAATCAGGCCCTAGAATGCGAAAAACTTTTCTTAGAGTCCCATTTATATAGGCATTAGACTAGCCAAAATAAATGGAGCTTTGTTTTGACTGTTCATCCCCCAAGCATCAGAAGTGAAAAGGTTAAGACTATCTCATGTTTCTTTGTTTCTGACAGTGATTCTGGGGACTATGAAGCCCATCTACAGTAAAGATCTTAGCCACACGCTGCTTTTGTTGCTTTCTACACTGCTTAGATGCACAAGAGCGAGAAGATTATCTGCAAGAAATGGAATACTTGACCCTACACTTGCTTTGCTATGTTTTATATCCCAGAGAAGTGTTAATTATATGGAGGAATCTAGTGGCCGATAAAAGCTCAAGTATCAGAAGAAGTTGTTTTGTCCCTGAAAGCAACTTTTGCCCTCGGTTAAGTGTGCACAGTTGTACCACTGAAGAGAATAAGACATGCTCTTCAAGTAAATAATTTGGCCCCTAACGACTTAGGTATGGAGTTGTGTATGAAGTCTTAATAAAACATTCTCCTACTGAATTATAGGTGTAATTTAATGTCTAAGTTTTACATTCCCTTTGCACAACATTACCAGGTTCTGAGTCAAACTAATTACTATAGTCACACACTTGCAGTCTTTGAACTCAGTAAAACTCCAGTAAAACTGGAGTTTTAAAACTTCATCACTACTATTTGTGGTTAAAATCTTTGACACCCTCTTATTAGTGTCTCAAGTTTTAAGCCTTTCTCTCTCGCCAGGAGAATCGCTATCCTTCTCCTTCAGGACTATGGCTTTGAGCTTCCAGGTTGCTGCTGATTTGCTGCAATTACAGCAAAGGGCAGAGCATTAGCACAAGTACCTGCCTTCTTGTCACTTGCCACTACCTCACAGGAGTGGCCAAAAGAAGAAACTAGACTGCCATTTCACAAAGCCCTGTATTATTTCCTGCTTTAAGGAAAAAGAGTTAAAACAAAAGTATATCAAGAACCACCAATCTACACATATGCTACATTTACCAGCTATCATCTGTCAGGTATCCTAATACACACAGACACAAATTCAACTCACCTGTACTCCAATATGCATCTTCTTCACAGCCCTCATCAGGACAGGCTCTTTTCTACCCTTCCCTTGATCGTAGGTCTGGTCTCTTGAACTTGCTCCTTTTGAAAACAGTATCTAGGGTCCTTGTGGTGGCAAGTTTGTCCTGGTCTTTTGGATTTGTATTGAGATCCAGGGAGTATACTGGAAAGAAACATGACTTTTTAATCAACAGGCAAAAAATTTACTGTCTTTGCCTGTTTGTGTTTGTTAGAAATGGATGAGTTTTAAGTTGAAGCATGCATGAATGCAAAGCCACAAGTTAAAGCTACTTCTGCAGCTAGAGCTTCAGTGAAACTGCTCGCAGGGAGCTGGTGAGTTTTCATGATCGTTTGACAAGTGCTGTTTGAAACTGATACCACTAATGAAACTCAGAAGTTTGCATATAAACTTAACACCATACTATCCTTTCCCCTCCCCCTTCCTAGATCAGACTCATCAAGACTAAAAAATACAAAAGCATCATTCAAGACACTTTTATGCTGCTCCTTTTAAATAAAGCAACATAACCCTCTTCTGAATTATTCACTTCAGAGGCTATTTTAGCCCAAGATGGTAAGCACTGGTTTACTAAAACACTGGTGTGCTCTTTTGGCACAGACGCTCTGAAAAAACAGGAGAAGCTTCTGTGATTCTGGAACCTTCAAGGTTCAGCAAACTCTGTTAGCTCTTGTGAGTTATGTGCAGTAGAAAAAGGATTAGTGCCCGCTCTATAGATCTGCTTGTTCTTGTGTCCTCTAATGACCCAAAGAACTTCTATGCAGATCTAATCCCATCTGCCCCCTGCTTAAATGGAAATAATTCAGAGAAGTAGGGCTCTGCATCTACTACAAACAACTAAGCTGGACCAGAATCAGTTTTTAATTTCCTTATGCTAACATAATTATTCTGCAGAGAACACATTTACTTGAGTGCTGGTAGTCCTCCAAAGCCTTCTCCCAATCACGCCCTCTCCTTGAACATCTCCTCCCAAACAGCATCAGAAAGTTGCTAAAGCATCTTTGCTGCCTGAAGTGCAACAAGCCTTGGAAGCCCCAGTGACACACAGGAATGTGCAATATGTGCAGTGCAGGCTTGACTGGCAGTGGGGCTATGTGCAATCCCATGGAGTGACTGCTAAACCTCTTGAGAAGGTTCAACTTTGCAGTAAAGATGTGGCCCATGAAGCTGCCTCCCTTCAATACCACCTACCTGCACTTATCTCCTGCTTCCTGCTCTTATCGAGGCTCAGCCAGTGGGATCTTTAATTATATAAAAAAAAAGAAAATACAACAGAAAGTTCTTGATAAGTTCACCATAGCATATTTCACAAATGAACTTTCAGAGGTCAGAAGTTTTCAGCTTCTATAGAATGCACACTGCTGGATTGAAGAGTTTATACTATGAGGAATAAGAGATTGACGTCTGAAAAAAAAAAAAAAGCATGCCTAAGATAAAGAAAAATTGCTTCATAAAGACTAGACATTTAAAAGGTAATACATTAATATTAAAAATATACACTGGAGACTACCTTAGCAGCCTACATTTACAAACATGTTCTACAAAGACAGGCATTTCACTGCATATACCTCATTATGTGGCGTACGCTGTGCTCAACTCTAGGAAGACTTGCTTTCATCTTCAGTGTCTCTCTCAAAAGTGAAGCAGTATTATACTCTTAAGAATAAATGCAAGCTATCTAGTTCAGCGAGTCGCATTGTTTAGAGAAACCTTCACACAGGTCTTTAGTCATAAATACTGTCATTAGAGAGACACAAGCACCCGGGCTTTTGTGACTAATGCATTTGCTGCACGTCAGTATATTCCTTCAAAGGTCATACACAATTCCAGTTTGGACACAACTTGCATCTATCCACAGAGTTGCAGTATAACTGAAATCTGTCCATATAGGCTAAACGTTTAAAGGAAAAGTGAAAGGAATCTATTCATGCCACAATCTATTCATGACATATGTTCTGTATTTAAATATTATGCTTACTGTTGATAATAAATGAGGCATGGTCTACATTTTTATTACAGCACACACAGTAGGCTTTCTACCACTACCTTCATTTACTTCTGGAACACTATCTTATTGATCCGTTTGGTATGCTTTAGTCCTAAAAAACAAACAATCAAACAAAAAAGCAGAGTTCTGATTTAGTCAGCGCAGAAATACAGTAAAGTGCAGCATGAAGGCAAATACTAGTCTGCCAAAGCTATCCACGGGCAGCAACTTGTTAACAATCACTCACTACTGTAAAGGCACAGCAGCTGGAGATGACTCACTTCTGCCAACCCTCATAATGGTTCTTTCTTCCATCAATATTCATAGACCAGTGAAGAACAGAAAGATCTCAATAAAATTAGTGTCACTCACTAATGCTTTTTTAAAAAGAGATAAGGGTAAAGAAAGTATTTTTGAACATGATGACTTCAGTGCAAACCAAACTGAATACAGTGAATACCTTCACTAAAATATTACTGTTTCTAGGAGCCATATGGCAACATACTATTTGTAGCAGTATCTTCTGAAAATTCATTACTTTGATCCTATGATGCAAATATTGACTTTCATCTATTCTCTCTGTGGGCTAATCCCTCTTGTCATTTTTGTAATCCTTATTCCTGCATCTTGTTAAGTTGCATCCCATTTTCTGTGTAGTACCATGTATGTCAAATCAAGACATATAAACCTTGTTGGCAATTAGAGATCAGTTGGCCAATAGCATAACATAATCCAAATAGACTTTATTTCTTTACTCAAATACATCAAGTCTTCTAAAGTCCAGTGAAAGGTCTTACCTTTATTCAGAGTTTCTTAAGTAGTACAAGTTTCTTAAATAACTGCAACAAATAGAAAACATTGCATTTCAGCTACTGCCTGGTCAGTTGTTTCAAGTTTGAAGTATTGTTGTTGCAAATAAGGGCCAACATAGGAAAATATGGTTTAGTAAAAAGTCACTTGAAATGATCCATATGCAATTGCTTGAATTTTACAGTGCTTTCAGAATTTCCACTCAGCTTCATCTTATTTCGCCTATAGTTTTCTGATAGTGTCAAGCCTATTCTTTCCCCTTAAATGATGGCTTTTTTCTACTGCAGTTTGTGATCAACTAAAATGTAGAAATCTTATATACTCACAGAGAAGCTTAACCCATCCAAAGTAAATAGTGAGTTGAACAGGAGAATTTCTACGATGCAGCTTCCTCGGGATTCCAATACTTTTGAATTAGGGGGTGTCCCTACTGTCCTACACATAAAGAACCCCTCACCTACACCAATAAGTATAAAAGTTACAACTTTGAGATAAAAAGCAAGGTTTTAAAATTTATTTCTATATAGGGAAGTTGAATCGCAATTTACACTGTGAAGCCCACTTGGGAAGAAAGGACCAGAAATCCTATGAAATTAGTGAAGAGGAGGGCAATATTATGTTAATTCAGTTCCAACCCCAGAGAACTGGGAAGAGTGTTCCCTTCCCTTAAACTTCCATGCAAGTCTAGCATAATGGGGTATTTCTATTCAATCTGATAACGCTCAGTGAAATGACTAATGGCATCATCTAACCAAGTCTGTCTACCAAGTCTGATATATAGCTGCAACTTCTATGACTCAGATGAACTCCTCTTCTGGAGAGGTTAGAAGCTGTGTCCAACACAGAATTTAGGGTGTGTATAATACAAAGTAGACATGTAAGCACAGTCTTAGATTACTGACTATTAGATGTTTGTTGATTATTAGCTATCCTGCACTAAAATGCTTTTCCGTCATACCTTTTCAGCTGTTCCATGCTGCGTTGTCCTCTATCCCACAACTTCGTTGTACTCACTGAGCTCCCACCTGATCCTGAGTACGCATCTGGCCCTTTTCTCTAACCAGAAAAGGGTTTGCTGCTTCTGGGTGTGGAGTATGAAACCACAGAGAACAAAAGAAGTGTAGAAATTTTGAGAATCCCCATGTAATAAAAACATTGCCTAGCTAGTTTAGCGTCACATAGGTTTTGATAGCAGTAATGAAGGGGATAGGAGCTCTTTTCTGGTACTGCCCAGACTGGAGATGCTGGGCTGCTGTGAGCTGAGTATGTATGAAAGGGGAAAGGCAGTTTAGTAATAAGACTACGTGCTTTTTTCATCTCCTCCTCTTTTCCCAAGAGAGTATCACTACAAAATATACCAAATCTTCCACTCATTTAATACTCGAGGTGTACTGATCTGGCCAATTAAAACTTTGTTGACTATATGGAACTGTAACACTAGGCATACCCAGAACAGACAAGTAATTAATACAGGACCGTGATGAAAATACCTTGTAGAACCATGCCCTAAGGCAAATAACACTGAGTTACAAACTGTTTCCAGAACTTTTGTCATTAGAGACAAAGTTCCTTAACAGTATCAGACATAATTTTGTGCTGTAAAGTTACTGCTGAATTTGCAGTAAATTGCAAGTTTGCCAAAGAACTTGGATGATGTTTCCAATAATTTGATCTGTAGACTCCCTAATGTCACAGCAAATTCTTCCTGAAAGTGGAAAGTTACCATCCATACTACCCATCAGTTTGTCTTTTCAAGGTGTTATAATATAAATAATTCTCAGACTCATGTTGGCAACTTGGGGAAAGCTAGGCCTATTACCTCAGCACCACTGCTCCCTTGAAAAGAAACCACTGACAGCTCTGCTTTTATCTGCCCACAATTTGGATTCATGTTACTCTGCTGTCAGAGTAGAGTAATTCATGTATGGTTTAATAAAAACTAGTAGAAACAATGATTGAGAGTCTCAAGTTACTACACTAGGAAGATAAACTTCTGTTTTATTAATAAAATACTTATACAACCATTTTCAACTTTGCTCACACAAATGTAAAAAGCAATTCATATGTATTTGCTCAGAGAAACATCTGGTATCACTAGCATAAGTATCACTGCTTTGATTTTTCTTTAAATGAGTCCCAGTCATACCAAAATGCCTGTTGCAAAGGTAGAGCACACGTGGTCTTGATGTAAGTTCTGAAGTTTTTTTTTTTTTTTTAATTTTTTTTTGAGCTGAAAGTTGGTTATCAAAACCTATGCAACAACTCAGAATTGCTCTAGAAACAGATGTGCATAGAAGACATTCAGACAGNTTTTTTTTTTTTTTAATTTTTTTTTAAGCTGAAAGTTGGTTATCAACACCTATGCAACAACTCAGAGCTACTCTAGAAACAGATGTGCACAGAAGACATTCAGACAAGAGAACCTAGGTAGCTAATCCCAGCTAATCTCAGGTTTTTACATTTGGCTGTCTGAATTTGCCAGCCCAGGAGAATACCAGAATTTATAGACATGCCTTTTCAGCCAAAAGGAACAGTCTTTCAGTAGTAGTCAGCCTGTCTGTGATGTTTCACTTTGTTAATGCGAGCCCGCATTTAAATTATAAAGTTATTTCACAATTCAAATTTAGAGCCTAGAGCTAGTTTCTGTGCTACTGAAAGCTACACTGTGATTTTCATGAAGAAAAATACCTGGATTGTTGACAGAGCAGGGCTAGAGACAGCTCTGTTCCCTACCACCTGCAGGCTTTGGAAATTAGAACAAGTACATGCTTAATCATTTACCAAGGAAATGGAAAAACTACAGTAACAACAAAAAGAGTTTTTACTAGATTAAAATGATTCTACGAATATCACAGTATGCTACAGCAGTGTCAAACATCCTTTTTCTTCCTTTTTTTTTTTTTTTTCTCTCTCACCCAAGCTCTGCACAAGCAGTTCCCCAAAAAACCCTTCATTTGTTAGCAGGGACCTTCTTGCATCCTGGCTCCCCATAGTCAGGGCAGAGCGTTCAGTGAGAGTAAAGCCAAATGCAAGTGGAAACTTGGTTTTCAGAAAACACAGATGAATTTTGATTAAAGTAACATGCTTAATTATAGCAGTATTTGTATAGGGCAGTATGGTAGGTATGATACCTTTGATTTAGTAAAGTGGACTGATTTGGTCAAGCAGCAGAGTACCCAAGAGCACCCGGCTCTCCAGCTGCGCTCCTTCGCTCCCTGATTGCAAGCACTTCCACTGAAGGCACATTTTACTCTCCTCCATAATAAAAGCTGCTTCAATACTGACTAAAAGCATAAAGAGCAAAATTAGAGCGTGGCTGCAGTTTTCTTCTAGTGGGTTTTTGAGGTAGGTGAACTTCAGAGTAGCACCTAAAGGAACTCATGAAGATTTTTGTAACTGCTAAGCAAACCAGGTAGAACAAATAAGTATTTCTCAATATCTAACTTGCTTGCACGCTTATAGTTGTAGTTATTGATTAGAAGAAAAATAAGCTTGATGCAAATTAAAGTTAAGCAAGGGCACAAATACACCCAATATGCATCGTATTCTGAGATAAAAATCTGAATACCAGTTTCATGTTAACAACAGGAGGTGCCACAGTTAAATTGGTAACCACATAACAACAATCTGGGGATTTTCTTTTCATTTAATCTGTATTTTAAAACGAACACTTTCTTAGCAGATTCACATCCTTCTGGAACATTGGTACAATAATTGTCTAAGACATTGCAGATGAGTGCAACACCTAGTCAAGAACTTCATGTCACAGGTACAAGACACTACTGGGGATAACAATTTATTTTTATTAATGGTACTATTTTAGCTTTGAGGGCTGTTCTTCGCATCTTGATTCTCTATCGACTATGCCTGTCAAGCAGCAATTAACCACCTACTACATTAGCCTATATTATGCACTTAACAGCCGCTTACAAAAGTGATTCAGATTCAGACAACTATTAAAATGACGTTTTCGAAACATTTTGGGTAGTTTTGCTCAATACAGTCGACAACTTTTGGTTTTGCCCACCCCTACCCCAGATGGGAGATGCTGACCCACACAGACTAACTGGTTTGGTCCTCTCCTCGTCACTTACCAGACAAGTAACATAGCTCATCTGTGCCAAACAGCTCGAGTTGCCTGTTGAAATGGTGTTGTAACAAGGCTTGCTAAGCCTTAGCTCCTTCTGTTCTTGTGCACCCGTGCCAGGACACGAGGGTCCTGTCTGCACCTGTCCCAGGACAGCTGCTGGGATGGCCTCTCTAGGCAGCACATTCTGCGGACACAGCTGTGTAGCACGAGACAGTCTGATCTGGGTTTTAAGCATTTGCACTTCCTCTTAGAAACTGTAGCGATCAATGATAATATTGATCAGTCTCCTTGGAAGACGACATTAAAGGGGAAAATCTAAACATGAATTTGCCTCACTCATGTTTAGATGTCACTCAATATTACAGCAGGCAGCTTTCCTCTTAATTCTAAGAGCAGAATAAAACACACTTCACAACCTCAACCAAAGCCCAGGTGCTCCTATGTAAACCAGGATGAGCACTGGCCATGTTCTCACACCTCCTTGCAGCAGCATCAAACCAGCAAGGCTCAAACAGCTCTCAAGTCTGTTCCGTTCATTTGGGCTCCTTGTGATCAAACTAGTTTCAGTGCTCCCCACAAGAGTGGACTGCAACTGCTTTTGCTCGCTTCCTCGACACACAAAAATTAGCTTTGAGGCACCTAAGAGAAAGGCTGTCTGCTTGCTCACCTCGGTATCCCCAAGCACACGCGTAGGATGGCAGCAAGGACTCCCATCCTCATGCACAACGTGATCACACAAAAATAACCTGTTATCTGTCAGTGACAGACTATCTGTCATTCTCATCTTTGTACAGGCCTTCACAACAAATATCTGATTCTGACAGGGAGAAAAAACAAAAACACATTTTCCTGGCCAAAGCAGTAGGAAAAAAAAAAAAAGGGAAAAAATAGCAAGATTTATGTACAGTATGTCTGATGTGGGCAAGAATAGAGATGACCATGAGTACTTTTTTTTCCCTCTGTTGAATAAAAGCCTCTGTACCTGGTCTCAAGTGGATGTCTGAGCATCAGGCTACCCCAAAGTCCCTAGTAGTTTCCGTCTGTAGTCACATTTTGACTTCAGTATTCTCTGAGCTACTCACATTTTGCTATTGGGTATCAACAGCAAGTTTATGATAAGAAGCCTTCACAGCAGTTGACCTAGTTTAGGCAGTTAATGCTGCAACAGTCAAAGGGGAAAAGTGCTCAGAAGAGACTAGATTTTCATTTTCCTTGGATCAGATAGTGAGCAGGAATACAAGATACTGTCCACCTGGTTCTGTCCAGTGGTGGGGGGGAGCAGAATGCAAAACCCGATGCATCAGCGGTGTACACAGCAGATAAGAAAGAAAACAAACCCCCTGAGAGAAAACCAAACCACTTTTGAGACTTAGGATAGTTTGTGATAAATGGGTCAAGTCTAGGTGCAGAGTCAGAATCTGCACATTGCTGCTACAGCTTTAATACACTTAGGGAAAAGTGGAGTCAAAAAAATGTCTTGCCTCATTTCTTACAAGGAAGAAATAGCCTGCAGGAGTAAAAATAAATTAGGTGAAAAATTAATAGCTTTTAAAATTCTAACTAGTAAGTATATCACCTAAAGCTAGACATACTGCTTGGGGGTAAGGGGACAAAACAAGATTTCTGTTTTTTAGCACTGGGAATACTGAATGCAAGAACTTGAGGCAAACACATGAATCCCCCAGTTATGCAGAAATAAAGTGTAATATGCAGCACTGCTTTCTTCACGGTCAATACAACAAGAAGGTTTTCACTAGCCTCCCTTCAACAATAATTAATTTAAATAACAAAACCCCAAAGAAGAACACCAGAAGAAGAAAGCATACAAGTCCTAGCTGTGAGCTAGATTATATCTTTTCTACAGTTTAGGATACAGACTTTGTTTCTTCCCTGTGTGCTCGAAATAGTCAGTGAGGTGTTTGGAACTCAGTGATGCTGAAACACCCATACCCAGGGATCCATAAATAGGAGGGCCCAGGCACAATCGGAATGCAGACTATTCCCCTCAGCAGCACTGGAAAACAAAGCGACATATACACAGGCAAAGCAAACACTGGTCTACCAGTAGTGCAAGTGTGAGAGTGAAAATAAAGTAGAAATACCATGGCATCTCATGCACGCTCAAGGATGCATTTGGTTTGCAAACAGATCCCTGATTTGTGGAGAAAGAACAGAAAAGGAGGGCACCCTTGAGGAAAGGGCACAGGGCTAAGAAAAGGAAGGTGTCTGAGCCCCTCGCTCTGTACTCACCCTTCGCCCTGTGAGTGTACACTCACAACACTAACACTTCCATTTTCAGTATTTTGGGAGGAGTCGAACATGGCCTGTACAGATGATATTAATTCCGAACAAAGTGATCTTAACACTTTTCCAAGCATTTTTCAGAGTCANTTTGCAAACAGAGACCCCTGATTTGTGGAGAAAGAAGAGAAAAGGAGGGCACCCTTGAGGAAAGGGGCACAGGGCTAAGGAAAGGAAGGTGCCTGAGCCCCTCGCTCACAACACTAACGCTTCCATTTGCAGTATTTTGGGAGGATGTGAACATGACCTGTACAGACGATATTAATTCAGAACAAAGTGATCTTAACATTTTTCCAAGCATTTCTCAGAGTCAAGTAGAAGCTAATAAGCAGGTGTAATCAGATATCATTTCCGTTATTTGAATTTTACTTGCATGAAATCTCTACATAGATGACATGATAAAGTGCATTACAAAAGGAAGAAATCTCTGATTTTTAAAAACATGACAAAGTGGAAAAAAAAAACCCTCTAACTCACTCTTTCTTCTTGCTCTTTCTTTGTGAGAGGCAAAGTTGCAGAAATGCAGCATTTCTTTCTTTATTAATATGTCTTTTGACTTGGGATATTTCTGCACAGATTAGACTCTCAGTGGCTCAGAATAAAAACCAGTCCTTTTGCTCTTTTTAAACCCTGCGCTGTCTGCAAGCCTATTCACATCCACAAGCAGGTGTGAACAGATAATTACTAAAAATCTTCCCACTAGGTGACACGTCATTCATTGCTTATTCCATTATGGTTATAAAACAAGTCTAATTTACTAAAAAGAAGCCACTAAAAACATAGACTGCTTATAAAAGTTCTGCTAATGTAAGGTTCATAACAGATTCATGTTTTTAAAAGTGTAGAGAGAAACAGGGACACGCAGGACCTTTCAAGAGAAATCTGAAGGCAGGCACTCTTCAAAAACAAGATTTCCTACAGATTAGAAAAAGCAGACAAGGTGTTTTATGTCAAACAAATAGTAGCAGGCAGAGCTACAGTGGCTGAAAATAGGTTCAAACTTTAAAGTGGTGGTACACTTGACAGGAGTGCTGTCTTTTTCCTACCGCGAGTAGCTGAATGCCCGGTGAGGCAGAGCATCCCCCGTGCAGAGGAGCAGCCGTGCAACAGCGAGGAGGCTGCTCCTTGAGACTGACGGAGCAACTTCCCAGTTCACGCATGGCAATTCCCTCCAGGTGGAAGATGAAGCTACCTGTGCACTAACAGAGAGGCACCAGCTCTGCGGGATGCCCACTGATACAACTGCAAATGAGAGCAAAATTTCAGACCCTTAAAGGCAAAAAAAAAAAAAAAAAAAAGAAAAAAAATACACACAAATCAACCACCCAAATAAAACCATTCATTGAAACAAAGGAGAATGAGCTCAATCTGCTGCAGAAGGTCTGCTTCTCTGTCACTGCTATCAAGTCCTGCCCAGTCTCCAAATGCCTTGGAGGTCTCCCGGGTGCACCTGGCTCGCTAAGTGACAGGGCAGGCACACACCATCCTCACTGAGCAGCAGTAATGAGGAGAGTTACTGCAGCTCCTTACTAAGAGATGTCCAGTCTGCACGTTGGGCTAAGCAAGCACCAGGATTAGTGATGGCAGCCAATGTCCATTGAAGTCAAGTCTCTCAGAGCACCCTATTTCTACTCCTCCTCCCTGTGTCCCCAAGAACCCCCCTGCATTTAGGATGATGCTCATCATAAAGTCCCTCAGCAGAAACTGAGGATGCTCTTTGCTATCACTCGTTTTATTGCTCATTCCCTGCAGCTGGAGGTTCTTTGCAGTTACTACCCAAACCTTTTGCATAGCTGTGATCATGCATCATGACTTATGCTTAAAACTATATATAATTTTTCTTCATAATCATGGCTGCTACTTGCTATATGTTGAAATTGCTGGCTAGGGTTTAGCATTTTAGAAGGGAGAGATTCATTTAACTGGTAAGGATATTATGGCTGTCACAATAGTGTGCATCAAACATAGCCCTTAGGTGAGAATATGCAAGTACCTTTTTTCAACACATTTTGTCTACAGGAAAGGTTTTATGGCTTATACAATTCAAATGAGGAATATGTCCAATAATGTTCATAACATAAGGATTTCTAAAGATGACAGAAAAAAATAAAAGCAAAAACTCAAGAGTCGGTTACCTCAGAAATAAAAACAAAATTAAAATCATGTCACCTACCCAAGTGAAAAGAAAGCGATTAAGAGAGCCTTATGAAAAAAAGCAAACAAGGAGGATGACAATTATTTTCACCCAGAGTGAAAAGAGTCCTTCTTGCCAAGCCTTGAGATGTAGCAAATACATAGTAACAAAACCTGAAAATCATGATGCCTGTATTTAAGGATGTAGTTCATCCTTTGCCAACCTCTTATGGAATCAGGAGACCCTTATGCAAGAAAATACTTTTCAGGGTCAGAGACACTTTAGGTTTTGCAGTTTTGTGCAACTGTAAGCATTAGACTACAAACTGGTATGATACATGTCAGACCTGTGGAAATCAGGGCCTAATTGGTCTAGGCTCTGCCCTGAGCTAGCAGGTATATTTGGTACATGATGGTTTAAATTGAATTTCTCTTACTTTGCATTGCAGGTCATGTTTAAGTCAATTCTCTACCTGTGGGCTATAATTCAGAATATCAACACTGAATGCAATTGTTAGGGGAAAAAAAAAACGATACACAGATGGTAAAAACAGCACTCCTTGCTGTCTTTATGTCTACTGAATTAGTCCTCAGAAGCTCCAGTTGGAATTCACACCTGGCTGCTACTGCCCTTGTGTGCATTATTTAGTGCTTTTTTATTTTTGACAAGATTTCCAATTGAATATACACATGTATATGGAAAAGCATGTGTACAAAAGAGTTGCAGTAGGGAATCCTGGCTTTCCTGGAAGCTTAATATATAAAAGGAATTACAGTGAAAAATGGGCTTAAACTGGAGGTAGCACAAACTCCTTTCAAAACAGCCTGTAGTTGGCTTAGAGACTTTTCTGTTTATTATCCTGCTTGCTTTATTTTTTCAGAGAATGGTTCAAGTAGCATACATGAGAATGGCTTAAACTAGCAAGATGCCATGCAGACATGCATCAGTCTTGCCTGGCCAACTAATTTTCACTGTGAAAATGGACAGATAATGATGTCTTGAATACTGCTCTCATAATGAATTAAATTTCAAGTTTAGGCCCCTCAGAAAAGGCAGCACACCTCAGTTGTTGGCATCGTCTGCCCCAGTGGAACTCTCTAATAAGAGAAGAGAACCAGCTATATCCTTTTGCATTTTCCTTTGTTCATCGTTTCTTACTGTTAAAGTATACAGAACAGACAGAGAGGGACTAGGAAAAAGAAAATCATCTTTTTCTTATGATGGTCCAAACATTTTGTCATCAGCTCTTACACTTTCCTCCTGACCCCACAAAACATTCTGCATGATAAGTCATGATGGATCCAAGACCTAGAGTGTTGCTACATCATTCAATACACATTCTTTGTGCTTCTTATACTCTGGCTTGAGTGCATCCTCGCCAACCACTGCCAAGAACAAATTAGAAAATGGTGCAGTGTGCATGTGTGGACACGGTCTGTTGCACAGATCCAGCTGGAAGCAGCTCAACAAGAAGTAAAATCAAAGGTCAGGGGGACACGGGGTGATTAAAGCCACTGGGTCTGTGATTCTTACTGCTAGTGGTAATAGGTAAACTCTCTTTGCCAGAGTAGAGGCATTAGATTTAGAAAAAGGCCACCTGGATAATTATACTTCAACTTATTAAAATTTTAGAGTGATGTCAATTGAGGAGAGTCTTATTACTGAGCCCACTGTGATTAAAATCTGCCACCGATTCCCTACTGCTGGTGTTATTTGAAGGATGCATACAGCAATCCCCGAATAATCAGCAGATTAGGAATCCCATTAGAAAGAGAAGAGAGAGAGTGCCAGGATAGGACCACTTACTGATAAGTGGCTGCCAGAGCACTGGTCCTTGCGTCATTGGGCAGAAGTTGTAGCTATCCGGTAATGACCGAGAGGATTTATATATCAAGTGGCCTGGGATAGGCAGGAGATCAAAGCTCTGAGCACAGGAACCCCTAGGGCAGGTGAGGAGAAAACTGAGAGTGGCTCTTGCCAAGGTCCCAGGCCACTGCAGCACCTCTGGGCACTGGGAATTTTGCCACAGCACTAGTTTTAGGAAGAGGGGGAATCAAACCTTGCTTGCAACTCACCACAGCACAAAAGTCCTGTAGGCAATACACAGTATCTGAGTTTGCTTATTTCTGCTCCTTTCTTATTGCAGCTTCTCTTCCACATTATGCCTTACTTTTCTTTTTTTTTCTCCTGTCTCCCCCAATCTCCTTCGTCTTTCTGTTTCCAAAATAGAAGATTGTCATTGAAAATGGCATATTCATACTCAGCTCCCCCAGGCACAACCTCTCGCAAGGCTCGTTTCACTGGTTTCCTTTCTGCTGGTAATGGAGCATCCCAGCTAACAACTTGCTGCCACAAGGCTTACTGGTACAGAGACTGCAGCAGCACCCAGGATGACCCTTACTACTCCTGCTCAGACACTAGGAAAGCTGAAGCAGGTCTTATATTCACACACGAATCTCTGAGTCCTGGTTCCTACCACCTAGGAAAAGCTTGGGCTGTCTTCAGAATAGCCCTGGCTGTGCAACTGCACAAAATCTTCATATCTGTTTGAACCTGCCCTACCTTGGGCTATGGCACAATCACACAAAGTGCAGCCTCTCTCCATTGGCATAATTATGTCTGCCCATGGGCTTCACAAGGTAGCAAGTAAAATGACACCATCTCTGCATCTCATGATCCTGAATTTAAATCTCCATGAGGAATATCCTCTAGACCATTCCATGTTGTTAGGAACACACACAAATGCAAGGATCCAGTGTAAGTCACTAAAGCTAGCTCACCTGCAAATAGCAGGGACCTGGTAGCAGAGACCTGGTGCAAATTCCACTATGCATTAAGGAAAGACTCCAAGCTGCTGCTATCACTAAGCTTGCACCAAGCCTGAGGAACACTGCTATTAATCACGAGAAGGTACAGCACTTTTTTCCAGCCCATATTCTGTCATCTTGAACACGCTGTTTCTATAGACACAGAAGCTCTGCACCATTGTGTGCACTGTAATTTGCTTTAGACTGGACTTGGATATCACATCATGGAAATAAATGTTAATTTCTCTCGCTGCACATCTTGACTTTTTCTACTGTGTCCTAGTTTCCGCTCCTACATGAGATCACAGACACAGCTAGGGACCCTCTAGATATGCCCTAGGCCAGGAAAGGATCTTCATTACTGCTACGTTCCTCTTCAAAACAGCCCAGCTACCGTCATTCAGATCAATACTCCACAGCACACAGACTTTAAGGCCCAAAATAATGGCTAACGAGAGCCTAATCTAACAAGGCTAGCCACAGTTATCTTCCACACAGCATACATACTCTGCACTCAAAGGCACATATATCTATAACCTGAAGTTTACTTCAGCGCTAGAGTTGACATGCTCATTACTAATGATGCCATGAAGATCAATATCATTCTCTCTACAAATCTTTTTTGTACCAAAATTCTCATAGTTTATTTGATCCTAAAGTACAAAGACAACAGATCTTCCTATAGCCAGAAGGGTTTACGAGTTTCCTCATCAAGAATTGTTGCTGTTCTTTGGCAAAATCATGAGGGCATTTGCATCCAAAGTTGAGCCCAGATTTGGGGCTCCCTAGAGAGAAGCCAGGACAGGTCTATTTACCTTGTCGAATTACTTGATTCTGGAAGGATGTTTTACGCTCACTTTAATGTTCATTTTTGCCCACTTAAAAAAAAAAAAAAAAAAGCCATTGAAAAGATTGTGAATGAAAAAAGCTCTTTCAATGAGAAGAGTTGGTTCTGTACGAGGTGGATGACAAAACTCAGACTGACGCGGCTTTACAGGCTGTTGCTAAAGCTAAGCAATATCAGGGCATATATTACTGAAAGACATAATCCTTTGAGGGGGTCCTCAAAAGAGAAAGTTACCTTCCACCTAACTCCACTGCAGGCTGGTGAATTCTACACTCAAGCAGAAAATCAATCCACACCACTACAGAGCTCCTGGTTCTACAGCTACTGAAAACATCTTTCTCTGACATTAAGGACATAGCTCCCTGCAATTATAAGCTGAATGTCTGTGCTGACCAGGGTTATAAGCTGAACACAAGCAAAGGCCTCACAGGCAACGCAAAAGGCTAAAAATTGTAGGCTATTCATATTTCTGCCAGCTTCTCTCATGATCACCTTTAAGTTACTAAATTTGCCCCCATTTCTTTTTGTTTAGTGTTGAGATAGTCATTGCAGAAGAGGCCAGGAATATATTTTTACTGACCTGCATAAGAAACAGATCCTGAAGTTGCTCACATACTGCAGTGCAGGACACACAGATGCTGTTACAAGCACTATTTTTCATCCTTTGAAATAAGTATATAGTTATCTTTCAAAAGGGAAAGACAAACTTAGAAAAGCACATCAGTTCTTGAGAGCATTTTGCTCCTCAGCAGCAAAATATGCCAAAGGAATAGCTGGAATTACTTCCAAACAGATGAGTGATAACTTGACTATTTTTACATAGTCACCAAAGATGGATCAACTGCTTGAGGAGATGCAGTTATTAAGTAAGGTTCACTGGTGCAGGGTTAATGTTCACTGTTTGAGACAGTATTATCAGAGCCACCACAGCTATATGGAAGATCTTAAGTGGAACAAGGCTGGATGCATAAGGATGTCCAAGAGGGTTTTGACATTCAGAAATTTTATTGTGTAGGAATACTAGCTTTTATTTACCATGTTTTCTTCTTAGGGACACAAATTATAATCAATTTCCTGCAAGTTTCAACTGGACTAAAGTAAACAACCAGTGATGAACAACTGAAGAGCAGAGATGCAAATTTAAAATTTTGGAGCCCGAGCCTTCAATTATCAAGCACCATGGGGCTCAAATCATAACCCTTTATGAAGAGAATGGGTCAGCAAGACAATTCATAAAGTGTCCTTTTTTTTCCCCCCCTTAAGAACCTCATTATGGAGAAACCAAGTTGTAACTCCCTCCTGATTATTAGAGGAGAGCAAGGAAGGACATATTTGTTCTGATCAATGATCCATGCAACCAGAGCAATATCCACAGCAGGCGAATCCAGACTGAGAAGCTGGAGTGCCCAGCATAACAAACGTTTTATATGAATGAATGCAGCCAGGGCTGAGTCAAGGTGATCTGTGAAGCCTGCTCCATAATGGTTTCTCTTGGGAAACAGAAAAGCACATTTAAATATGCAAATAATGGCGTTTCATGTGTTTCACTTAGAATTTGACTATCCAAAGCTAGACCTGGGCTATACTGAGTGTATACACACTGCAGAATACAAAAACGCTACTCAGAAGTCTTCATTACATTGCTGAAACTAGAAAGGATATTTAACTCTGCATTTTCTTTTTTCTACACTTGTATTAAAAAGGCCATTTTTCATAGCTGTTCTGAAAACGTACATTATTTCAGAAACAAGCAGTAACCGAGCACGGTGCCAGCAAGTAAGTGCTCTTATTGCTCAAGACTTTTAGCCGCTATATCCAGCCTGGCTCGAGGCTGCTCACCTGCTTTACATATGCGGAGGAAATTATACCCTGCAGCAGTCGTCTTCCACCGTCTCGGCACTTGCCATCCACTGCTAGGTGCGATATGGAGATGTGGGATTCACCAGGCCACAGATACAAATAGAGGCTCATCTAAAGATATCCGGGAGTGGTGGCAGCATGCAAAACTTAAGAGGATCACAGGCATTGCCACTCCTCAAGCAGAAGAACCATCTTCAAAAAGGGTAAATCTCATTTGTGCTGGAGATAGACTTCCTCAAGGGTCTTTACTGGGCTGTGAAGTTCAACCCTACAGCATCAACACTTTCTGCATACTTCCAAGAGCAAAACGTACTTCCACTTGCCTTCATTAGACACATGTACATCCATAGAGAGGAATATTAAAAAGACAGGTGAGAGAAGAGCAAGAGAGGGAGAAGCACATGTAGCAGACATAACTGACACCTCTTAACGCATTAGTGCAAGGCTCAGATGCTGCGGTGGGAACCACTCTTGCAGTCAGAAGTCTGAGACAAGAAAGCACTTCCTTTTTTTCCCCCATGCTTTGAAGATGAACATAGCAACACTCATCCACAGATCCAGAGGTAGATGGAAGTGGGAAATAATGTGGAAATCATTCCAAAGGACTTCACTGTATTGTTTATTATCTGCTCTGTTTTCCAGGTAGGTAAGAAGCGTGAAGACCCCTATTAAAACTAGACTGCACATGAGAGAACTGCAATCCCATCTTTTTCCTTTTTGGAATCTCGTATAGTTTTGTTCAACAGCAGATCTGAATTCTTTCTGAATACTTGTTCAGCAATTTGTTCCTCTCACCTGATTTGGGAGATACAAAAGAACAGGAAAAAAAGAAAAAACATATCTTTTACTTCTGTTGCCAATTGGTTCCCAGCAGGTAAAAAACCACCAGCTTAAAGTCTGAACTACGTTATGAGGCTTTTTTGATCTTATTACAAGAATCTTTAGTCATGAGGAGACGTGTTCCACCCTCCTTCATGGCAACATTCTCTCCTTTCTTGCTCAGGATACCTTAGACTCCAGTTCACCATGTACCTACAGAGCAGTCACCTCAGCTCCTCCTGTTACTGTAACAGCAACCTAGTCTGCTGGTAGCAGCTGCATTAGACAAAAACAAAGCAAGTTTATTTTCATTGGAACAAATACTCCTTAAACCACTCTGATACGCTGACACCTGAACAACCAAGCAGCACTCTGGAATCTACAGGATTCACCCTCCTGGAACTGACTCCCACCCACCTTGCATCTTCCCACTGCGGGATCTCCTTTCAATACCACTTATAAGTATGATCATAAAAGGAGTAACACAAATCCAGGCAAGTGATTGTCAGCAGGGAGACACAGATGTACCAATGTGCAAGAGAGCACCCAGTGAGTGATGGAAAGAAACAATAACCAAGACAGGTGACCTCAGACACACAGGGTAAGACATCCAAAATACAAACACGGCTCTTCTAGACATGACAGGTTCAGGTATAAGTCTGGACTGTAGCATCTTAGCCATAAGGCAGAGACAAAACAAGATGCAAAAGGACTGAGCAAAGAAAAAGAGAATAGTGACAGGAGAAAGCTAGGAGGAGCAAAGGAGCAGTATTTTGGAGAACTGCAGAGGAGAACAGATAGGGAAAGGGACAGAAAAACAGAAATGGTGAAACAAGGGTTCCTGCGTGGTTGTGCAGTACCTTCTACCTCCTGCTTCACGAGCTTGGGGCTGCTCCGAGTAGTCTACAATCAGAAAACAACCTGGATCTCACAGCACTACCCCTACTGAAGCACTGACAGTTCAGGATCAACTGCATTTCACTGCTCTTATTCAAACAATAAAACTCATGGAATTTTTTTCTTTCTGGCTTATCAGTAATTTCTTGGGCAGAAAATAGCACCTGTTGTGTCATTAACAAATTAACACTTGTAATCATAGCTCACAGTTGTATCAGCTGAGAGCGAGGGAATATTTAAAATTTCTTCTGGATACTTCCAACAAGGAAAGCTGACCAAGACAGAATGGGCAGGAATCACTCCATCCATTTTGTTGGTCCCAATACAGGGCACAGGAAGCACTATTAATGCCATAGCCTGTAGACAGTTGCTGGGCAGAAAAATTGGTTATGCTACTGAAACTGCACAGATGATATATAGTACATGCTTAGAAAAAAAATGATGCAATTTCAAGAAGTAGGAATACCTCAATCTGCACCCGGGATCCTAAATTTTGAAAGATCATTCACTGCTGCTTTTACAGACAAAAAGCAACATAGATATGAGGGTAAAAATCATACAAGATATAGCATAGGACATACTAGAAGACTAAAACTAGCTTTGTGCTTAGATATTCTCAGTGATTGACAAGAGGGATAATGAATTGTGACTGACATCTGTGACCCTCAAAAAGCTTGCAACTAGCTTTTAACACCAAGGGCACATTCCTCTGCATAGGATAGGTAAAATCATTTTCATTAACTAGCTCTCTACCCAAGGAGCTTTAATAACTTGTATGTAGGTAAGACCAGACAGAGTCTGGGGAAACCATTTTAAGGGGAAAATGAAAACAAAAAACCCACAGAAAGTTACAAGGTTTCACTGTAGCTTTTGCACACATCATCTATGACCATTTGCTTTATATATAGCACCAATGTATTTTAATGGGCAAGAAGACTTGTTACCGAAACTTCTCAAATCCTGTCAGGATCTCTAAATTTTGATATGTTTTTCCCCTTGTAGAGGAGTCAAAGAGAATTAAGCCCTTAACAGAATAAGAAGACAAAGTGGTAGCAAGGGAGAAGATAGCATATGTTCATTTATTTATAATAATATTGCAAAATGTTCAACTTATTTAAGCCAATGATGCACACATCCACCATACAATCTAATTAACACTTCTAGTAGGTACCGTAAGTGTTCCTAATGCACACTTTCTATTACATGCAATTATAAGCTGTGTTTATTTTTTTAACAGCCAGCTGACCAGAAGATGGCCCCATTGTGAATACAATACAACTTAAAATTCACTCAAGGGAACTGGCTGATGTCAAAGAATACAAGCTCTACCTATCAATCCTGAAAAGTGCATTAGATATCTGAAATGATACAGTATTTAGCGCTGTAATGCTGCACATTAATATTCATTATGAAGCATATTGGTGATTATATGCTCAATCTATTTTATTCCCTTAAATTTTAAAATCAGAGGAAATATTGATAATGAAAACCATATTACCATGTTTTGTGTTGAAGGGTTCTTTGTGCTCTTCCACAAAAAGAAAACTCAGTTTTCAGGGCTTAAGCAGTGACCACTGATGAAACACACTGAAAGACTCCTGATAATTCTTCTAGATTAAGCTTGATGCCTTTCCTCTGGTGGTATCCTCAGCATAGTAAAATCATGAATTTGTTCACATTCGTTTCCACTATGATTGACTGGAAAGATTCAGAAAGCATTTCATGGCATTTACAGATATTTGCCTCCTCCTTTATAAGTACTAACCTGGGAAGCAGGAACCTTCATTTCATTTTAATTGTAATTAGCAGAAGCTAGATGTTCTAAAATAAAAGATATACTGTAGACAATAACATGATCATTATTTAAACTAGGAAGAACAAGACATCAATAATTGACTTAAACCACTCTTTTTATTTCTAAAGCAGATGATGCTAAGCATGCTCTACTCACTGCTAGGCATGAGGAACACCCTGTTAGAGACAAAAATTTTTCCTGAAGGACTGTGATTCACCCAGAGCTTTTGATCAACACATTTTTAACTGTAAACTGTAAATGTATCCTGAAATAGAAAATTCTTATCACTTGTCACAGCATAATTGCAGCTGTTAAGATTCTAGATGGCAACAGTACCTGCCTGGAAAATCCCTCAAATCCAGAAATTATATAGCTGCACTCTACCTTGGAACTGGGCTTCCAATGATAAGCATCCACAGGCACCATTGACTATAAAGTTCTATGATCCATACTAGTTTTACTCCAAATCCCAGCAATAATAAATAACTCAGACCTGACTTGACTTTATCTCGTTGCAGTCAAGGTACATGTCAGTTTTGGTTCCTTTGGTCACCACAACAAGACAACCCAGAGAAACAGATTAGAAACAGAAATTCCCACTTCAGACCTTTGAGGAAAATGGCATTAGGTTAGACTTTAACTCTGAAAGTAAAGAGTAAATTATCCACTCCACTTGTGCTGCTTTTCTGGGTCAAAGACTGAAAAGCAGATTGAAGAAGCCACTGTATTCTCATGCAGTAGGTGTCTTGAAGTAAAATAATCTGAAATTCAGTATGTGTTTTGAGGACTGTAAGTTCTTTCACATAGCTATTGTGATCTTCAACAGTCCAAAGCTTCCCTCTAGCAGCTAGCTGTCACTCTGGTACCTCCTGGAGGAACAGACCAGCACTGGCCAAAGCTTCACACTTTTTAATGGGGAACAACTGTTTATTTTGATTCAATGAAGAATAGTTCAGGAGTTCTCTTCATGTTGCATCACATTTATAAAACAAGGAATATGTTAGGTCAAGATTACTAAAAGAAATACATGCATAAAGTTATAGCAATTCACAAAGCCATAAGGAGTCAGATTAAAATCATCTTGCTGGAGTTGTCTTTGAGTGCCTCTCTCCCTACCCTATGCCCAACTCAAGAGAAGAAGCCTAACTGCCATATATTTAACTCATAATGCTCCAAACCGTTCTCCTTGGTGCTCAAGAACCTTCACAAGCTTGGAAGGAAGTTTTGAAAATGAAGACACAGGATGAAAAAAACATTTAAAAGACAAATGACAGTCTAAAGATGACAAGAAATGTGTATATGTAAAATGAGTTTTTCATTTTTTAAATGAAGCAGTAAGACTATTTTCACATTTTTCTTTGATTCCTTCAATACACATTTTTTTATGAGATAACTCTTAATTTCATTTACACTCTTACTTACACTTAACTCTTCATTTACAATTCATAAACCTTGAAAATGGTGATATTTTAAGTTTGTATGCTCATAATATTTGGGTAGTTCAGACAATCACATACTCTATTCACTAGCTATTGTTAGTATTCTTGCTTTCATTCACATATCCTCCCTCGCAGCCACCACACTGCCTCCTTTGGTGCCACAGTGCTAGAGAGCTGGTTACCATTTCCCTCAAATACTATATGGTAATAACAGTCTTAGTATCTGTCAGTATCTCTTGAAATATATTTGCTCTCATTTCTCTTCAGCTAAGAACAAGATTTATCCTACCAATGAGGGGAATGGATATGAGGAGAAAAGGCGGATATTACAGGTTAACAACTGGCTGTGCCGCTGGTCTTGGCAACAGGATTTTGGTTTCTATGACCATGGGACTCTTATTTGAGCATCACCAGCTAGTGGGGAATGATGACAACCACCTCAGTAACAGGGGCACAAGTGTCTTTGCCAAAGGGTTGGCCAGTCTGGTTAGGAGGGCTTTAATCTAAGCAGGAAGGGGGACAGGGAATATTACATGGACAGGGCAATCATTGACCTGCAGCCAAAGCCAGAAGCCATCCAAAAGGAATATGGTACTGGGGAAGTGAGGATAGGATATGATGATTATACAGGATCCTCCCTCAGTAACAGGGGCACAAGTGTCTTTGCCAAAGGGTTGGCCAGTCTGGTTAGGAGGGCTTTAATCTAAGCAGGAAGGGGGACAGGGAATATTACATGGACAGGGCAATCATTGACCTGCAGCCAAAGCCAGAAGCCATCCAAAAGGAATATGGTACTGGGGAAGTGAGGATAGGATATGATGATTATACAGGATCCTCTTCACCCCTCCTGGGAAACCTGCAGGCTCAATTACTTCCCTGAAATGCCTGTACACCGATGCGTGAAGCATGGGGAATAAATAGGAAGAACTGGAGATCTACATGTGGTCCCAGCATCATCTCATTGGAATTACAGAGACATGGTGGGACAACTCGCACGACTCGAGCGCTGTCATGGAAGGCTGCATGCTCTGTAGCAGGCTGGGAAGGTGAGGTGGTGGAGTTACTCTTTTATGTGAGAAAGCAACTGGAATGCACGGAGCTCAACCTGGGGGTGGATGATGAGCGAGTTGGGAGTTTGTGGGTAAGGATTAGAGGGCAGGCTAATGTGGGAGACACTGTGGTAGGTGCTATAGGACACCTGATCAGGACAAGGAAGTTGATGAGGCCTTCTACAGACAGCTGAAAGTAGCCTCATGGTCTCAGGCCCTGGTTCCCATAGGAGGGTTCAACCACCCTCACATCAGCTGGAAGGGCAACACAGCCAGGCACAAACAGTCCTGGAGGTTCCTGCAGAGCGCTGATGATAACTTTTTAAAACAGATTGTGAAGGAGCCAACAAGAAGAAGTGGGCTACTGAACCTCATACTAACAAATAGA
>VWPW01005267.1:696601-711936 GCA_013389825.1 Crypturellus undulatus | reverse complement strand
CCTAGGTTGAGCTCCGTGCATTCCAGTTGCTCTCTGACATAAAGAGCAACTCCACCACCTCGCCTTCCCAGCCTGTGTTGTTTTGTTTGTGTTGTTTTCCACGTATGGGGTTATAGGGGCAACAGGGTCCTCAGAATTTCTTCCCCAGTAGGTTTAGGTTTTAGGGTTGAGAGAAGGAGAGAGCACAGAGGCACCATTGGTGTGAGCTTCAAAAGGGGCTGCGAAAGAAAGGAAAGTGGCACCAAGAGAGCTCTTCTGGAAGATGATTGTGTTGTGATCAACAAAAGCAGGTCTTGGTGGCAGCACAGGTCTGAAAAATTGTTCCAAATGAGTTTTAAGATTATGGTTGAGAGAATGAGTGAGCTCAGATGTGCTGTTGGCGTGGATTTTGAAAGGGGCTGCTAAAGGAAGGAAAGTGGTGCCAAGAGAGGTCTTCTGGAAGAAGTTTATGTTGTGGTCCACAAAACAAACTATAGGTAGCTAAGAAATGATGAAAAAAAAAAGTGAAAGAAGTTGGACATAAATTAAATGCTTCGGGCATAACTGGACGTAATGTTTTTCATCATCCCTTTCCCAGGGATAAATATTTTTATTCAGATGGTCAGAGTTGAAGGAGGATGAGAAGGTAGGTTGATCTGACTTATCTCCCATGAGTATGCATACATCATTTCTGTTTAAAATTAACATCATTTGGGGAGAACTTAAACAGTGCTTTATACTAATCAAAATATGTGAAAAAAATTAACACCAAGTCTTTCATTCTCCTCAAGGGAGACATTTTTTAGCTTTTTTTCTAGTTAGTCTAGATTTATTTTTTAAATGAGTAAGGTTATAATTTGGCTATGAGGTTTTAATTAAGCCTTTTGTGTTTCGGGCATAAAAATGAAGTCAAAAAGTAAAGTTGCATTTTCTGAGGGAAAAATGAGAATAAGCAAATGAGGCTAATATGAAACAATTCACAGCTTCATTAATATCAGCATGCAAATCAGGCTAGCTTCTCTTGTTATTAACACTACACTACATCTCCTGAACTTCATAATAAGCTGACCAGTTCTGTAACAAGCCTAAAGAAAATAAAGAGGTAAAGCGTAGTTACTAGTGAGCAAAAGCAAAACAGATGAATAGAATACATGTAAACCTCACTCCAAAATGTAAAGACGAGCCAGATTCACACTACTGATATATAGAAAGAGATAATGAAGTTCTTATTAATAAGAAGTTGTTCTTCTTAAGAAATTTTTGAGTTCTCCAAAGCCTACAGACATAAAAAATCCTCACATACTGTTATTCTTTCTGTTTTGTAGCATAAAACAGCTTAGTTTTCCAGCTTTGATCAACTCTTGTGTATTGACACACTATTTGCAAAGCCACATGATTTGCAGCAATGTAAACAAGAAACAAAACAAGCAAAAAAAAAACCCCACTTGAATTAATTCAAAAGAAACAAGTTCTCATACATCCAACTGACATCGCATATAGAAAAGAGTAAAAGATAACAGCTGAAAAAATTGCCACACTTTGAGCCAAAACCCACTGAAAATGTCTTTTCCGAAATGTTTTCCATTCAGTTCACTAGAGTCTGTGTGAATCGTCTGCATGAATATCTGGCAGCACTACAATCTGGAATACTCCTGATAGGATACATTGCTTTCCAAAAGCTGGTCCTGATTTTGACTTTCTTGCAGTTAGAACTTCCTTGTCCTTCCAATTATGTTATATTAATTTTCATTCTTTACACCTTTATCCACTCACAGATAATGCTAGATTTTAGCATTAATGATTCCTGTATGCTGAAGGAACAGTGAACAACTACATTCTGGATCATACTATGTAAAAAACAAACAAAAATGCAACAATTCAGAAATAAAATACAGTGGCCTTGACCTCTACTACTCAGTATTATTTTGATTATATTTATAGATAATGAATTACTGAGGCTAAAAATCCATAAAATCTCCAGGTCAACAAACCTTTTCTGCTATTTTTTGGTGTCTACAAGAATGTACCTTAGATAAATAAATCAGACTAATTCAAATTTTGTTCATAGACCTCAAATTTTCATCAAAGCAAATTGTTACCTTGTCCTTCAAAAAGAGGTGGGTGTGGTAAACTGCTTTCCAATTTACTATTCCAAGAAACATACCAATCAATAAATTTTAAAATATTTGTCATAATAATACCTTACTATACGGACAGGATATGTCAGTATTGACATAAAAGTGCCAGTCCACTTTTTTTTTCTCTGTTTCTGACAGGAAAATTATGATTTAAAGTTATTTCTATATGGGCAGGGGAGGAGCAAGAGAGAATGAAAGACAGACAGACAGAGAGACAAAGAAGGATGAAAAGTGAAGAAAGGAAGTGAGACCGAGAAATGGTAAAAACTGCTCATCCCTGACATGTTTGTGTCTGCCTCTTGCAGTTAATGACATATGTTGGCACAAAAGTGACCTTCACTTTTACTAGATGTTGCATCACTGTGATGTAAGAGGTGGCCTTCTGGGATGTAGATAAAGTTAATAATTTAATAACTGAATTGCAAAAAGATGTGTCTGGAGGTCACTCACTGTTGCACTGAAAAAGAGGCAGAGTTGCATGCTACTCAATATACAGCTTGATCAAATAGGTCAGCATTGCTATGCTACTACTATAAGCTACACATTATTTCAGCTGCTGTAGTCCATACACTGCCTTTATGGTTTACTGAAATATAACTTTCTAGGTGACATATATTTACTGACTTCAAGTAGGTAGAAATCTCCCATAGCTTCATCTACCTTTAAGACTTCTCATAATGGTGACAACATAGCTTTTGCAACTTTATTCTTTTCTGAATGTTATATTGTACATCTTAGTATAATGGAAAATCATTATGTTTATGATTCCTCCATCTGAAATGGTTTGTCTTATAAGTTGTACATGCACTTCAAAGACTGTGGAAAATTAGCAATAGTTTGGAATGATGATTAATATCCTTCAACTGGTCACATATATAAGCTGTTCATCACAACACAAGAAGTCCCAAAACACATGCAAAATACTAAAAATGACATGATAGTATTATTGGTTTTACATCATCAGTTACATGATGAAGTGATTGAATGCACTGGCCATATTTAATTAACCTTTAACAGAGTTGTCGCAGTTTTCCTGTTCATGGCATTGGCTGTTATTAGGGCATGATGCATTTTTGGAAATATACTACTGCAATTATCCTGCTATTGCATGGTTTCTTTTGTTTGCTAGTATATATCAACGTGCTGCCCTAGCTTGAATATTAAATAAATAAACCAATGGAGGATGGTAAAGACAACATCTGGGATGAGGATGCTGAAATAATTATTATTATTGTAAGCATTTCCTCTAATGGACACCTGTATATGTAGGTAACAATTTTCAATAAGTCTCTGCCCATTTTAACAGGTTCTGCAGTATTTTAATGTATTTTAATGTATTTCTAAACTGATCTGAAGACATTTAGGGGGTTGGGGATGTCTTCCAGGAATTCTAAAACAGACATAAAACTAGTGATGATAGTAGCAGATGCTGAGTGAATAAGAAATACTATGTTGATGTCCAATCAATAATACTTGATTGGAAAACATTTTAAACTATTGTCTTAAAAAGAAGGAAAGGGAAATTTTGTGGTAGAATAGTTCCAGGAAGGAATACAGAGTTCATTCTAACACATCCCTCACAAGAACTGAGAATCATCTTGTAGGAGCAGAACTGTCAACTAGTCACTCCTAGCCTAGAAAGAATAAATTGGAAATCCCATTTTGGCAGAGATTTAGTCATGCTTTGTTTTTCTGAGGAGCATTGCTGACAGTAGAGGTGGAGCTGAGTGGCAAACATTAAAGAGAGTTTTGGAAAGCTGCCTCACAGAAGTAGTTTGATCATTAAGAATAAGCCTTGGATCGAAGTTTTCCTCAGCATAAAAATGTTTACAACTTTCTTTGTAAAACAAATAACAGCAAATATGCTCATTTTCTCAAATGTCTCTTTTTCCAGCTTCCACGATGGTACATTACAGTTCTAGGAAATTGATCTCTGATTACAAACAATACATAAATATAGTTCTTTTAAACATATACTAATATTGTTTGAGGAATCGTTTCAGCGGTTCATTTGTTCTTTCCATAATTCCATTTACTTGTGGGTACTACAGAGTACGAAAGACCCATGAAATTTCCTTCTGGGCTGCCCACTCCTGGACCACTTCGGCTGAAAAATGTGAGCTATTATCTGATTAAATTGACTGCAGTTTGGGGAAGATTCCAGACCATTCTTTCAGAGCCTTTATCATGTTTTCTCTTGTTTCCTTAGCACATTCTTTAGCTTGCACTAATCTGGATACTATCTCTACACCTACAAGTACACAGTGCTTTCCCTCAGACCTTTGAAAGGGGCCGATGTCATCAACCTGCCAGGCCTCCCATAGGCTTTTTCCCTTTCTTAAGTGCAGTGGGTCACCTCCCAGAGGTTAGTGCCAAGTGTTCATAGGTAAATTCTTAGAGAAAGAAAAATCATAGGTGTTCATAGGTAAAAAGTCATCACTTCAAAAAGGTTGCATCCATATGACACTCCCAAAATGTCATGAAGAACTGTTGGTGTCTGCTGCTACTTCTATTTATGATAGATATCTATCCATCTATGACTCAAATTATCTGTTTAGGAGGGCAAGACTATGTAATACAGGAAATCTACCAGACTGCATACCTCCTTGAGGGGACATATAGTTTCAGGCTCCACAGCAAAAGGTACCACAGCCCCTTTTCTATCACAGACAATTATAAAGAATAAAAGCCCAGAGAGCAGGGAACTCAGCTTTTCTGGAGACAGTATTTTCTTCCCTAAGGCTGCAATGTTCTTGGTGATGAGAAGGTCAGCAAATCTCTACCCACATGACCGTCAGACATTGCTTCTGAAGTTTTAAAGGAAGGAGTGACCACTAAGTTATTTTTCCATTCCACAAATCCTTGTTTGATCTTTCTGTAGAGTCCTTCATTTAAAGAAAAGTGGTGATCAGGCTCTGTAACATTCATATCATAATGCTAGGAATCTAACTGTGGCGTCTCAATAGAGAGAGGAACAGAGAAACATCCTCAGAAAGAGATTCCAATGAATCCAGATTTGTATAGAGGATTTTTTAAATAAAATAAATATATTTTTTTCTAAGCATTAAGATATTTTAGGGTTAAAAAAGAACTAGACATGATGATCATTAAATAAAACCAGCAGGCATCTGATTTGAAATGGGATTAGTTCTCTGATCCTGCTGTGCTGTTTTCATGTACATGGAATGGATTAACAAAACACTTTTTTTTTTTTTTACTCATTTCAGTTCAGGGCTATCAGTTGCTACTTTTTCCTGACTTTGCTGACTAAAACTTTTAATGAATCCATCAACAGAAACTAGGCCATTGTCAACAGTGAGCCTAATACTATCTGACACTCTTTAGAGATTAAGGCACAGACTGCACATACAGTGATGTGTCATTTTAATTTTCATTAAGTAAAAAGACACAATTAAATAGAGTCTTCTCATTAAGTTTAACAGAAAAAAAAAAACATGTACTTGGAAGCTGTTTGGGGCAATACATGTATGCTTACATTTTTTAAGAGGCTGACAAATTCACTTGATATAAACTTAGAAATCTAGCATGTGCAAGGAAGGAAAGCTGAAGATCACCTGCAGTTGAATCTAGTGAGGGACATGAAGGACAACAAGAAGGACTTCTACAAGTAAGTCAGCAGCAAAGGGAGGACTAGAGAAAATGTGGGACTAAAGCTGAATGGGACAAAGGACCCGGTGACAAAGATCCTGGAGAAGGCTGAGGTACAGATTGCCTTTTTTGCCTCAATCTTTACTGGTAAGACTGACCTTCAGGCCCTTGAGACCCATGGATAAGTCTACAGCAAGGAATGTTTGTCTTTGGTGGAGGAGGATCAAGTTAGGGAACTTTTATACAAAATGGATATACACAAGACAATGGGACCTGTTCAGATGCTTCCATAAGCGCTGAGACAGCTGGCCGATGTCACTGTGAGGCCACATTCAATTATCTCTGAAAGACCATAGTAACTGAAGGAGGTTACTGAGGACTGGAAATGGCAAATGTCACTTCTACCTTCATATAGGGCTGGAAGGAAGATCCAGAGAACTGAAGGTTGATCAGCCTCACCTCAGTTCCTGAGAGAGTAATGGAGCAAGTCCTCCTGGAAGACATTTCCAAATACTCAAAAGGCAAGAAGGTGATTGGGAGAAGTCAGCATTGATTTACAAAGGGGAAATCATGTTTGAGAAACCTTCTGCAATAAAATGATTAGCTTGATGGATGAGGGAAGAGTAGTGGATGTTGTTTATTTTGACTTTAGCAAGGTTTTTGACGCTGTCTCCTATAACATCAGATAAACTGATAAAATAAGGACTAGATAAAGGGACAGTGAGGTAAATTAAAAATGAGCTAAACTGCTGGGCTCAAAGGATTGTGATCAGCAGTAGAAAGTCCAGCCAGAGCCAAGCCCTAGTGGTGCAGCCCAGGGATCAATACTGCTTAACATTTTCATTAATGACAAGCTCGATGTGACAGAGAGCACATTCAGCAATGTGCTCAGTTTGCAGGTGATAAAATCTGGCTGGAGTTGTCAATATACCAGATGATTGTGATGCCAGTCAGGGACCTCAAAGGCTGGAGAAACAGGCCAGCCTGAATCTAATGATGTTCAGCAAACTGAGCTGGAAAGTTCTGGGAAAGAATAACCCCATGCACCAGTACAAACTGGGGCCTAACTCACTGAGGGGAGATGAGAATAATGGTGTCAGACTATTCTCAGTGGTTCCCAGGAGGAAAGGCAATGAGCACAAACAGAAATACAAAAAAGTATGTTTAAATGTAAAAAAAAAAAATGCATTTTATGGTAAGGGTGAACAAACACTGAAACAGCTTGTCAGAAACACTGAAACAGGCTGCCCAAAGAGGTTGTGGACTCTCTATCCTTGAAGATAGTCAAAATGGAGTCAGACACAGCCCTGAAAAACCTGCTTCAGGTGACCATGCTCCAAGCAGAGGGGTGGATCAGACAATCTCCAGAGGTGCCTCCAACCTCAGCCATTCTGAGTGATACCATGTTTGACTGGAAATGTTGTGTTTTGTACTCACAAGATCCAAAATTGACAGCCTGAATATATTATGCAAATTGTCTTGATGGTGTTTTCCTCTCTCACCCTTCATCATGTCCTGCATATCAAAAAAGCACTAACAGGGATTTCTTCTAACACTGCGGTATGGCACTAACTGATTCCTGATGATATATGTAGTTTCTAAGTGCACTGCTAGTGTAAACACTTCAACCCATACCAATCAGAAATGTAGGAAGGCAGGGCTGCATCATTTACACAGAGGGATCCACAGCATTTATGCTACAGTATAACTCTATGTATATGGACAAATATCTTCATCAGAGAATCACAGAATGGTTAAGGCTGGAAAGGACCTCTAGAGACCATCTAGTCCAACCCTCCTGCACAAGCAGGGACATCTAGAGCATGTGGCACAGGGTGGCATCCAGGCAGGTTTGGAAGATCTCCAGAGAAGGAGACTCCACAACCTCTCTGGGCAGCCTGTGCCAGGGCTCTGTCACCCTTGCAGCAAACAAGTTTTCCTCATATGGAGATTAAACTTCCTGTGTTTCAACTCACGCCCATTTTCCCTCATCCTGTCACCGGCCACCACGGAGAAGAGCCTGGCACCATCCTCCCTACAATCACCCCTCAGGTATTTGAACATGTTGATCAAATCTCCTCTCAGTCTTCTCCAAACTAAACAGGCCTAGCTCGCTTTGTACGAGCTGCTTTGTATGAGTATTAATCATCTTGGTGGCTCTACGCTGCACCCTCTTTAGAAGCTCAATGTCCTTGTACCGGGGAGCCCAGAACTGCACCCAATACTCCAGGTGCATCCTCACCAGAGCTGAGTAGAGAGGCAGGATCCCCTCCCTTGACCTGCTAGCAACGCTCCTCCTGATGCAACCAGGATCCCATTGGCTTTCTTGGGGCACGAGGGCACATTCCTGCCTCATGGTTAACTTGTTGTCAACCAGGATTCCCAAATCCTTCTCTGCAGACCTGCTTTCCAGCAGGTCAACCCCTAATGTGTCCTGGTGCCTGGGGTTATTCCTCCCCATGTGCAGGACCCTGCATTTGTTCTTGCTGAACCTCATGAGGTTCCTGTCTGCCCAACTCTCCATCCTGTCCAGGTCTCTCTGAATGGCAGCACAGCCCTCGGGAGTGTCGGCCACTCCTCCCAGTTTCCTGTCATCTGCAAACTTGCTGCGGGTGCACTCTGTGCCCTCAGCCAAGTCATTGATGAACAAGCTGAATAGCACCGGGCCCAGTACTGACCGCTGTGGGACACCACTGGCCACAGGCCTCCAACTAGACTTGCCCCCATTTATCACCACCCTCTGGGCTCTGCCATCCAGCCAGTCCTCAATCCACTTCACTGTCCACTCGTCCAGTCCATATTTCCTGAGCTTCCCTATGAGGATGTTATGGGAGACTGTGTCAGAAACCTTGCTGAAATCAAGGTAGACAACATCCCCAGTTCTCCTATCGTCCATCCAGCCGGTCACCTCATTGTAGAAGGCTATCAAGTTTGTCAAACACGACTTTCCCTTGGGGAATCCCATGCTGAATCCATCCTGATCACCTTCTTTTCCTAGACATGCCTAGAGATGGTCTCTAGGATGAGCTGCTCCATCACCTTTCCAGGGATAGAGGTGAGGCTGATTGGCCTGTTGTTTACCAGGGTCCTCCCTCTTGCCCTTTTTGAAGACTGGAGTGACGCTGCCTTTCTTCCAGTCCTCAGGCACCAACCCTGCCCTCCATGACCTCTTGAAGATGATGGAGAGGGGCTGAGCAATAACCCCCGCCAGTTCCCTCAGCACTCCTGGGTGCATCCCATCTGGGCCCATAGATTTAAGGGTGTTCAGTTTGCCTAAATAATCCCTAACCCAATCCTCCTCGACCATTGGAAAGTCCTCCTCTCTCCTGCTTTTCTCTCTTGTCTCCGGGCTCTGGAGTTCATGTATTTCATGCAGTTCATAACAGGTCACCTTCATAAAGTGAATATTCTGACAGGATCCCCATGTGGACTAGTAGAAATTCATATTACTGCAAAGCAGCGCTTGCTTTTGCAAGTACATTTCCTCTGATGCTCCATTGATTTTTTTTCACTGAAGTAGTTTGTGTATCTATTTATAGATCTATAGTATATATATATAATATGCTGTATATATATTAAACATGTAAATACCGAAAGCAACAAGAGGTAGGAGTAACAGTAAACAGTATCACTGAGTAGATGAGTTTCAGATTCTTCTGCACCAGTAACTGGAATTAGTATTGTAGTAAACTTTCTGGGTATTTCAAGTTGACTGTACATTTCTTAAGGCAAGCACTATCATCACAGAGACTTTGTACCACTTCGAGAATTATGATCATTGGAACAGAGAGTGTAATTCAAACAATAGCATTTAAAAGAGAAAATCTCTTTTTTTACAAGCTTTACTAATACTTTTTGTAAAAGTCTAGGAAATGAAAGGAGGAAAGTACAACTTAACAGATCAACCCCTACAGGTAAACTATCAACAAGCAGTGTCAGGATTAAAAAACTGGAATCACATCAAGATGTGATTACCCTTGTGTTTTCTGCTATATAAGACGGTAGTATGAAGAGAGCATAGCCTGTTTTGTATTCTGATAAAAAACAAGTAATGTTATCAGTCCTCTAAGTAAACATGCAGCATTTGCTAAGATCTTGAAACACACACATCACATTACTCCACAACAGCTTGCTGTTTTCATGTTGCTGTTTATACAGGGGAAGTCTGTAATTTAAGGAAATTAAATTAGGTAATTCTTGCGAAGAGATAGTGATGTGTAATGATAAATAGTGATATATATCTTTCTCTAAAATAACCATCTAATTCAGTATTTTGCAGATTGATATTCCAAAACAGGAAAGGCTACTCAAATTTTGTAATGCTGCAGACAGAAGGTTAGGTCTGCAGTGTTGTTGTTATATGTACTAATACAAAACCTTACTTTATCAAAAATCAGGGCTTACTCTGCTCCTAAGTGGTCCTCACATTTGGGAAGCCAGTGAAACTCTGGCACTTCCCCAAACTTCTTATTAGCTAAACATTTAGTGACACTTGTATTCAAGCAACACGAGGCTTGAGACTACTTAAGATAGCTTCCAGCAGGCCACCATTTGGAACAAGAAGGTTTTGGTAACAGCTACGTAAGAATTTGTAATAAAAAGAACAACAACATTTATGGAATACATTTAGAAAAATACAAGGTATGGAAGAACCGGATACTGGTATTGGTGAAAAAAAGTACATACATAGAAGCAAAATGATCATATTTTACACATTCAACTCTAGTCTCCGGCCAGCAATGTAGAACTAAGTTTGGGGTGAGATAACAGAAACATTGGAATTAATTATGCTGTCAGATGATACTGAGAGGTAAGAGAATATTAAGGTAGAAACCTAGAATTAATAGCAAATAATATTAAGGTAGTCATAGAACTTGGGCGGGAGGAAGGTATGTTGAGCTTGTGAGAACACTTTCAGTAATTTGTTGAAATCCCCAAAATTGTGACTTGTGGAGATCAAAGAAGAAAACAAAGACTATGGCACTAGACAACAATGTTAATCTGGAAAGAAAGAAGCTGTAAAAAGCTTTGTCAATCATTAAAGGGGTAAAAGGACTGTGGATGAAAGGGAACACATAAACATCTCATCCATTAAAGGGGTTCAACATCTATGGATGAAAGGGAACACGTTTCTCCCACTTAGAAATCAAGAACTAGCGATGATCTCATCGCTATTATCAATCACTGAAAACTTGTTTATGGGATTAGGAAATCTTGCATGTACTTCCCAATGGAAAATCAGGATAACCAGTTACTAGGAAATCTTTACCAGAATGTGAAGAGACAGAAGTCATTTTTCTCCTCTGTCTCCCATTCAGGATTTGTTTGAACAGCCACATACAGATCTATCATATCTCGGATACACTGTAGACCGCAGCCTGCCGCAAGCCTTCGCAGGACACACACTGTTTTTGCTCCACCCTCGTCTGAAGTGACTCAGGAGCAATTTCAGACTGGCTCAGCTTCCTCTTCTCTGTGACCTATTATATGCACACGATTGTAGATGTGCTTCTTTAATCTCAGATATAGGATATCACCTTTTTTTTTCTTTTTTAATTTTTCATTTTAGCTGGATTAAATTTTCAGGGGCAATCCCAAAATCTCCTGAAATGTAACATTCAGCAATCTCTGATTTTCTAGTTTGTATTCTACAAAGACATCTGTGAATAAAACATTGAGGTTGACTTTAAATATTTTCTTTAGCAGTGTTTCTAAGGATTGGTGCTGAGTTTACTTGGGGTGCACAACAGGACTACATTTTCTGTTGCAGATTAATGAACAAAACTAAACTTCCACAGGAGCAGATCTCAGCTCAATAAAGGCATACAATTCAGGGAGTGCAAGAAAAAGGAAGGATGAGAGATAAAGGCTGGTGACACGATAATACCTTAGAACACTTTCATGTAATAGGTAGCCTGATAAGAATCTCTAGAATGAGCAGTGTAGAAATTGTGTGGGTTTATATGGCAGAATTAGAAGAACACAGAAGAAAGTGATTGAAGGAAGCAAGCAAGTAATACAGGGTGAATTAAAAAAAAATAGACAGACAGACTGATATCTTCCCAGGAGTTGCTACAATTTGTTTAAACAGTCTCTAGTCCTGCTTTCTACTCATCATTCCTGGCATCTATCTGGCACAATCTCCGTTGTGCCAAAATAAATGTCTGGGCAATCATACAGTGAACTCGACAGGGTTGTAACAGATACTGGTTACTTTTCAGCACATTTCCCAACAAAAATGGCTCTGCTGCCAAAAAGAAGATGATGGGATCATAGACTGCAGGGATGATAGACAAAAAGGGACTGGATAAATGAGCAGAAGGACTAGGAGCAAGAGGTAAGTGTGGTGATGTTACATCTAATTTGACATAATTTCGGAGTGCTGGAAGGGTGGTCACAATTCCCAACACAAATTCCTTTTATATGAAATCTAGCAGTCATGCAGAGAAGGTATAGACATTTCTGTGAGCTAATCAAGAAAAGTATTTTCTTGGGGTAAAAAAGTGGGGAAAATATATCTGTATTTATTAGCTGCAGACAAACAATTGCCTGAGGAACATACGAGTTCTGCACAGGTTACTGGAAAAGCCCCGGTCATCTGACCTACAGAGGAAAAAGATGCAGCGGAAAAGAATGAAGAAACCAGAGAAGAAAGCAGAGTATGACAGACTGATTTGGGAATGATAATTCTTTCACATTACAGCATGTTACGCATCTAGATTACGAATTTCAAATTCTTGATTTTTCCTTTTTTGCATCTCTTTCAATGTAAACACACACAAGCCTATACGGATAGTTTCATGTGAGCAGCGCCAATGTTGTTCATCAGCTCTATTGCAGATTTGCTGTAGTATTTTTGGAAAAGTCTAAGCAATCCTGCCTCTCTCTTCCTTCCTGTTTAATATTGCATTTTTCAGTAAAAATGTCCGTTATAACTTTTATAACTTTTAAGCCTACATCTCTACTTAGGAGGCTTGATGTCCATACGTCCTTGAAAGACAGACACATGCCTTTTCATGTTCAATTTTTAGCTATTTAGGGCAAAGCTCCTAATGAAAACCAAGACATGATTTCATGATACTGTAGGGACACTAATCATTTTCATCTGCACATTATTCCTTCACCTGCATTCCCACAAAAATAGCACTGACTGTACTGTGAAGCAAATTAGAGAATCAGTTGGGTTAGAGTCAATTTTCATTTTTTTAAATCACTGATCAAAGTCATTGTGTAATCTCATAGGCACTGAACCACTGTGAGGAAATACTGTGGGAACATAACCAAGCAGCTGGGGGAGGTAAAACAATGGGAATTCTTTAAACCGCGATTAGTGCCAGAGTCTCACTATAATAAAAATGTGATCTCAATAGAGAAAAATATATGTTTATTTTTGCTATGAAATTTTCCAAGATAAGCAAAACATTAGCTAAAATAATGTGCACTAATAGTGGTCTTGGGAAAATATGTATATGTCTATGTACACATAAATATGTCACAGAAATAAGATTGCACATTCTTCATCTTGGCATTTGCCTTTTTTAAAGATTTGTCTTTGAAACATTACTTTTATCTTGCTATTTTTAATACAATGTCCTTGATTACTTTAAAGTGATTTTTTTAAAGAAAAGCCACGCCACTGCCTCAAACCATCTTGTCTCCCACTTGTAGTTTGTTAGCAACATTAGTGACTTCTTTGCGAATGGATTTAACAGCTGATAATGCACAGTGGGGTAAGGAGACTCAATAGACTTTGGACTTTTATCAGGGTCTGGAGGGAAGAATACTCCATTATTTATAGAATTTACAAGCTCCTACCACTGTCTGTCTGAGCTTGTGGTAGGAGTCTGTGAAGTCTCTCCTTCCTGTTTTTAAATTCTCTGCCTCAGGCTTATGGCCTTTCTTTGGTTCAATATTGCTTCTGCAATGACATCAGGCTGTTTCTTCTTTGTCACTCTCTTGTGTATATCAGAAAAACAGACAAAGGAAATACAATCCCTCTCATAAGCCTTGTGTCAACCAGCGTGAAGTAATTTGAGGAAGATTTCTTGAAGGTCTGGAATAAAGCATCCTCCACATCCTGCAACAGAAGCAGATCTTAAGTCTATTCGCTGTTTAAAAGTGAACTGTGGGGAACTGAAGTCTGACACAGAGTGAGATTTCTTCTTTTTTTTTTTTGAAAGAACTGAAGAAAATCCCCTGAGAAAGCAGTAAAACAGATAATTAATATTGCAGAAAAACAAGTGTTTCAAGGAAGGAGATGGTGGAAAACTATTTCTCTCTTTCATAAATAAACCTACTTTGACATGTAGAAATGTGATATAGGTAATTTCCATGAGTTGGGGAAATTCTCATGAAGATATGATCTATGTGATGTGGTTTATCCCAACTAAGTGTAAGCAGAGCTAACTTTTACTTTCCATTTACTCTCAGCCTACTTGACATTTTCCATCATGCCAAATGTGGATGCATGTAGCTTTAAACGTGGTTCTTTATGACACATACTCACCTTCTGCTCTTTCTTTCCCTTTTGTGCCCAAGTAACTTCTAATCTCGTTTAACATTGACCTTTTCCTTCATGCTTAGGTACACAAAGTAAAAAGTAACAACAATCATTGAGCACCACATTGTTTTACTAGAAAGCTCAAGTAAGAATACTACCATCCTGAGATATGAAAAGATACAGATAATTCAGCACAGATTTGTCAGCTGTGTGTGCACATGTGGCAGCAGATCTTGATTTTATATTCACACTGTCATTCAGCATTTTTTTCTCAGTCTCCATTCCTACACACTATTTTGTTTTTCTAACCTAATATGAACCCCAAATGTACTATGTATTATATATCATCAGTTAATTAAATGCAAATGTATACTGCGATAACTATAGGCTTTGCTCCCAAATGAGATATGAGTAACACAAAATTGCTCATTCCCATTCTGATCTTGTTCACTGCTCAGGGCAGCGTACCATGAAAACAGTAATTCAAAAAATAGAAAATTCAAACTGTAATGATACCAACACTTTCACTATGCTATAAAGTAGCAATGAACATACAATGTAGCAAAAATAGGCAAAAAAGGCACATGGCACAGGGTGGCATCCAGGCGGGTTTGGAAGATCTCCAGAGAAGGAGCCTCCACAGCCTCTCTGGGCAGCCTGTGCCAGGGCTCTGGCACCCTCAAAGGAAAGAAGTTCTTCCTCATGGAGATGGAACTTCCTGTGTTTCAATTTATACACATTACCCCTTGTCCTGTAGAAAATTACCTTTTTTTAAGGTAAATTATTTCCTCCTTGCAACTTAATTTTCATATTCTTTATTCCTTAGAGAAGCAGCTTTCAGAAAAGGGGATACCAGACACAGAAGAGTTCAAAACGGACATGAACGCAGTAACATTTTCACTTGTCTTTCCTCCGATTTTAACGCCAGCCCTGGGCGCTCCGCGTTCCTTCCCAGAGCCCGGGGCCGCCACGGGCCTCCAACGGTCGCCCTGGGCAGCGGCGGCGGCAGCGGTGGCGCCTCCCCCCGCGCCGCGCCGCAGTGGTTCGCCCCGCGCGGGGTGGGCGGTGCTACCGGGCAGCGGGAGAGCCCAACTGCTGCGGCGGGGGGG